>PVLD010008060.1:0-86830 GCA_004027595.1 Dinomys branickii
AAATTCCCTACTATCTTATCTATAATTTGGTATTTCCTTTAATGTTTTTGTGTTAACTAATGTGAAGATAACTATGTAATACAACATCCAGTTCTAATTCCCTACTATATTCTGTATAACTTTGTATTTTCTGTATTGTTTATGGCTTTTCTGGCTCATATGTCTCCATTCTTTTGTCTTTAAAATAAAATTAAAAAAACAAATAAAAATAAAAATAGAAATACAAGAAAAGGCACAAAAATTGATTATTTCTTTTAATGAACTGATAGAAATTAGTATTATAAATATCGTAATTATCTTGAATATACATGTATGTATATAATTTTTCCTTTTCCTTTCCTTCTTTTCTCCATCCTGCCAATCCAGTTTTTCTTTTGGAAAGTATCTTATCATTTCACAATACCTATTGTACGTTTTTCATCTTATTTACTCTTTCAGCTTCTGTCATGAGGGAGAAAATATGATGTTTACACATGAAAATCTGTTTTTTTCACTCATGAATATGGCCTTAACTAGCACCTATTTACCTATGATAATCTCAAGTTTATACTTCCATATAGCTGTGTAGAACACCACTGAATAAAAATACATCTTTTTAATCCATTCCTCAGTTGATGGGCAATTGTTGATTGGAAATTGTGTTATTTCCAATATTTAGCCATTACAAATTATGCTACTACAAATACTGGTGCACATATATTGCTGTAGTATGATGTTTTTAATTCTTCTGGGAAAATATCAGATGAGGACTAGCTGGGTTGAATGGGACCTCTGATCTTAGTTTTTAAGGAATCTGCACAATGATTTCTACAGTGGTTCCACCAGTCTACACTAACAATGGAGAAGGGTTCCTTTTTCCCACAGTTCTACCATCGCTTATTATTGGTTGATTACTTGATGATAGCCATAGTCGCTGGGATGAAATGAAATGTCAGTGTTGTTTTAATTTTTATTTCTTGAAAGATCAATGTTGTTGAACATTTTTCATATATTTATTTGCTATTTGTTTTTCTTCATCTAAGAAGTGTGTATTCATCTCTGTTATGGTTGATACATTAAGTCAACTTGGGGAGTCTAGAGGTTTGGCTGAGTGACTCAGCAGGAAGCCAGGGTGCTTACTCTGTATACATCCTGAGCCTGTGGAAGAGGAGGGCGTGGACATTGTGTGAGAGGTACATGGCCCCTGGGTGGGGGTAGGATGTTTACAACGTAAGAGAAGGAAAGAGGCTGCTTTCCTGCCATTCTTCCCTTTTGCTCTGGTTGTTTTTGCTGTGCTCTGCTGCCGTGAACAGTTTACCCTCTGCCATGTGCTACTTTGCCTCTAAGTGGCCAAGTACGGACTGAAACCTCCACAGAGTGTAAGCTAAATAAACCTTTCCTTTCTTCATTTTGGGTGTTGGGTATTTTGTCTCAGCAATGAGAAAAAAGTAACCAAGACAGAATTTGGTACCAGAGAAGTGGGGTTCTTGCTGTGACTATGCCTGACCATGTGGTTCAAGAGCCTTTGGAAATGGCTTGTGGGAAGAGTTTGGAAAGGTTCAGAGAAGTCGCCTGAAAGAGATAAGCTGGAACGCCTTTGGCTGTTCTCTATGGGAGATTCTGGTCAGAGTTCAGAAGACCAGAAGGCTGATAGAAATCCTGCCAGTAAAGGCCAGGTTCAGGAGGTTTCTGTTGGAAAGAAGGACTGCATTGGTTACTGGACTCCAAATTATGTATGTTATGGCTTGGCAGAAAGTTTGTCTGCATTTTGCTCATGTCCACAGACTTTGCCTAAGACTGAGATTAAGACTGGCAGCAAACCGATTAATCTGGCAAAAGAAATTTCAAGGCAGTCAAATGTTGGGGCAGTGGCATGGCTATTGTTGAGGGCTTTTAGCCATATTTATATTGAGAATCAAAAGCAAAGAGCCCAGCAGAATGATTTAAAACATGAGTTTGGGCAGAAAGGAAGCTCTGGTAAAACTGTGGACTGCAAAGATAAGGCCGACATGATCTCTATTGAAATGAAGAAACAAGAGAATGGAAAAGATGGCCTGTGGGCATCACAAGCAGCAAGTCTCCACCCTTTGCAGCCTCAAAACTCTAAAGGTGAGAGACCTTGCCTTGAGAAGGAAGCTAAAGAGTGTCATGTTCCAGAATGGTGGCAGTGGCTGCACCAGGTTCCAGAATGGAGGCGGCATAGAGAATTTGCTCCTCAGAATTGGATTCAGTGTGCCCAGTGATCCAGGCACTCGACCTCTATGGCCAAGAGAGAGGAAAGTTTGGCTACTGCTCCAGGTGGCAGCAGACCTTGGCATCATCCACGTGGCCCTGATTTTAGGTGCAAGGAAAATGCAAGAGTTCTGAGGTTGAAGAGGGTTCCACCCAGATTTCAGAAGGCCTGGGAGGCCAGGCAGTGTGCCCCTGAGAGGACAATGTGTGAAGCTGTGAGTGTGAAGCAAAAGGTGCCCTGGAGACCTCAGAAGTTTAGAAAAGACAGGACCGTGCATCATCTAAGGAAAGCTGCAAAGAGGGAGCAAAGGCAGCCTAAGAGAAAAACCACTGGAGCTGTAAGACCAGAAGTGCCATAGGGGTGGACTCACACAAGCTTTTTGGAGCTCACAATGTACATGTTGCTTCAGATGTTGGATGTGGAATTATAAGACACAATGTTAGCCCTGCTGGATTTTGGACTTGCTTTGGTCCCAATGCTCTATATTACCCCATTGGTGCCTTTTGGAATGGTAGTGTTTATTTTCTGCCTTTAAATGTTGGAAGTGTTTAATTTTCATTTGTATGGGGGCAAAATGTTATGGTTCTAATATAAGCATGTCTTTGTATCTGGAAACTGGTTTAAAGAAATGTGTCTGGTTGCCAAGTTGACAAGGGGTATAAAGTTATGGTTGATATATTGTGTCAACTTGAGGAGTCTAGAGGTTTGGCTGAGTGATTAAGCAGGAAGCCAGGGTGCTTACTTTGTATACATCCTGAGCCTGCGGAAGAGGAGGGTATGGACATTGTGTGAGAGGTATATGGCCCCTAGGTCGGGGTAGGATGTTTACAACGTAAGAGAAGGAAAGAGGCTGCTTTCCTGCCGTTCCTCCCTTTTGCTCTGGTTGTTTTTGCTGTGCTCTGCTGCCATAAATAGTTTGCCCTCTGCCATGTGCCACTCTGCCTCTAAGCAGCCAAGTATGGACTGAAACCTCCACAAAGTGTAAGCTAAATAAACCTTTCCTTTCTTCATTTTGGGTGTTGGGTATTTTGTCTCAGCAATGAGAAAAATAACCAAGACAATCTCCAATGCCCATTTTTTGGATTTTGTCTTTGAATTTGGGGCCATCTGAATTATTTCACTTCTTTACACATTTTAGTTATGTCTTTTATCTGAGTGACAGTGTACTATAATTTTCTCCCACATTGTGGTATGTCTTTCCACTTGTTGGCCCTTTCTTTTATGTGCAAAAGCTTTTTAATAAGATGAGATGCCATTTGGTGATTCTTTTAAGTACTTGCTGGTAGTACTTGAACTCTCTGACTAAACCTAGGTCTTCAATATTTCTACCTAACTTATCTTGCAGTAGATTTAGTGTTACTGATTTAATATTTAGATCTTCAATCCAATTTTTTAGTTTAGCGTTTGTTTGTACACATAGGTCTAGTTTGTTTTTGGCATGCAGTGAGCCTTTTTTAAGAAAGAAGTCATCTGTTATGGTTGATACATTGTGTCAACTTGGAGAGTCTAAAGGTTTGGATGAGTGACTCAGCAGGAAGCCAGGGTGCTTAGTTTGTACACATCCTGAGCCTGTGGAAGAGGGGGGCATGGAGATTGTGTGAGAGCTAAATGGCCCCTGGGTGAGGGTAGCCTGTTTACAATGTAGGGGAATGAAAGAGGCTCCTTGCCACCATTCCTCCTCTTTGCTGGTTATTTTCACTGTGCTCTGCAGCCATGTAGTGTTGCCCTCTGCCATGTGCCACTCTGCCTCTGAGCCAGCCAAGTATGGACTGAAACCTCCAGAAAGTATAAGCTAAATAGACCTTTCCTTCCTTTATTTGTGGCATTGGGTATTTTGTCTCAGCAATGAGAAAAATGTAACCAAGGCACCATCTTTCTTAAAGTGAATATATTTGGGCCTTTTGTCCAAGGTGAGATGGCTGAGTGTGCTTCTGGTTCTACTTGCGTCTACTAAGATGCTTCACTGATCCTCACGTCTATTTTTTGCCAATATCATGCTGATTTTATCACAGTAGCCTTGTAGTATAATTTTTAAAAAGGAACCATGATGCCTCTTGCCTTATCATTTTTGTTAAGGATTACTTTTGTCATTCTCGGTCTCTTCTGGTGCCATAAGAATTTTAGGAATATTTTTTTAGTTCTATAAGGTATGCTAATGCTATTTTGTTCAGGATTAAAATAAATCTGTATAAAGATTTAGGGAGTGTGGCCATTTCACTATGTTGGTTCTTCTTATCCATGAGCAACTGATAATTTTCAATTTTCTGATAGCCTCTTCAATCTTCTTTTAGAGAGTACTGTACTTATCAATATGAAGATATTTTATTTCTTTTGTTAGACTGATTGCTAAGTGTTTCATTTTTTGGATGCTACTGTGAAAGTTGTGGTTGCCATAATTTCTCTTAATGAGTTTTTTGTTGATGTATGAGAATGCTATTGATTTTTGAGCATTGACATTGAATCTAGCTATTCTGTTCAATTTCGGTATTAAATCTAGAAGTCTTTTGGTGAAGTTTTCGGGTCTTCTATGTAAAGCATCATACTATCTGTGAATAATGATGTTAACCTCTGGTTTTCCTTACTTTATTCCTTTTATTTCTCTCTCCATTGTCTAATTGATCTGGCTAATGATTCCAAAATTATATTGAATAGGGATGGTGATATAGGACATCCTTGGCATTTTCCTGAATTTAGAGGGAAATCTTTCAGTTTTTGTCCATTTAACTTGATGTTGGTTCTTGGTTTGTTACAGATGGCTTTTATCAGGTTGAGTTAAAGACCATCTACTCCAGTTTTCTCTAGGGCTTTTATCATGAATGAATGTTGGACTTTGTCAAAGGCTTTCCTCTCTATCTATTGAGATTATCATGTGATTTTTGTCTTTGGCTCTTTTGATATAGCATATTACATTTATTTATTTACATACGCTAAATCACCCTGTGTTCCTAGTATGAGCCCAGTTGATCAAGGTGTATAATCTTCTCAATGATTTGCTGCATTCTGTTTGCTAGTATTTTTATATCTATGTTCATTAGGGAGATTGGCCTGTGATTTTCTCTTTTGGTTGGGCCTTTCACTGGCTTTGGTATCAGCATAATTCGTGCTTTTAGGAGTGATTTAGGGAGCAAGGTTTCCCTTTCAATTCCATTAAAGAGTTTGAAGCATATTGATATTAAATCTCTAAATTTCTTGTACAGTTCAGCAAGGGATCAATCAGGGACTGAGCTTTTCAATGTTGTTAAGTTTTAATTACATTTTTAGTCTCATTAACTGATAATGAGTTAGTCACAATTTTTTCATCTTTTTGATTCAGCTTTGCTATCTCATATCTATCTATGAATGTTTCCATTTCTTTTGTGTTTTCTGTTCTCTGAGAGTAAAGACTTTTGATATAGGTATTCATGAATTGAATTTCCACATGCTCTGTAGTGATTCACCTTTTTCATTTCTCAATCCATGAATTTGAGTATTTTTGTTACTTTTGATAAGATTTACTAAGGGTTTATCAATTTTATTTAATCTTTCAAGGAACGAATTCTTCAATTCATTGATCCTTTGCATTACTTTCTTAGTCTCAACTGCATTAATTTCTTCTTCAGTCTTTACAATTTCTTCCCCTTTTTGGACTTTGGCCCTGACTTGCCCATTTTTTTCTACACATTTAAATTGCAACATTAGGTTGTTTATTTGTGCTTGTTCTCTTCCTGATATTAGTATTCACCTCTATAAATTTGCCTCTTATGACTCCTCTCATTGCATCCCACATGTTTGGTATGATTTATCTCCATTTTTGTTTTGTTCATTATAGATATTGTTTAATATCTTCTTTAATTTCACCTGTGATGCATTAGTTGTTCAGAAGGGTGTTATGTAATTTCCATGTGTTCATGGAGTTTTTGTGGTTTCTTTTGCCGTTAATTTCCAAATACATCACCCTATGGTCAAGTAATATTCAAGGTATAATTTCTAAATCCTTTGATTTGCTGCAGCATATTCGATGGACTAAGATATGGTCTATTTTAAAGAATGCCATGTCCAGCTAAGAATAATGTATATTTTGAGGTTGGGTGGAACACTTATGTAAACATCTAATAAGTACATTTGTTCACAAGTTTTGTTTAGTTCTGATATTTCTTTGCTGAGTTTTTGTGTCGTTGATATATCTTTTTGTGAAAATGTGATATTAAAGCCCACCATTACAATTGTGTTATTGCTCATATGATTTTTTTGTATCTGTTAATATTTTTCTTATGTAGTTGGAATTTTCCATATTTGGTGGATATATATTTATGATTGTTATCTCTTCCTCTTAATGTTTTCTCCTAACAAGTACATATTGACCTTCTTCATTTCTTTTAATCATTCTTGGTTTGTTATTTGCATTGTCTACAAACAGGATAGCTACTCCTGTTTTTATCTGTGTTCCTATTGCAAGGAGGATTGTTTTCCATCCTTTGACATTCAGTCTACAGAAGTTCTTTTGTGTTATATGTCATTCTTTTATAGAGTATATGGTTGGATCTTGTTTCTTGATCAATTCTGTCAATATATTTATTTTGATTGGTGAATTTATGCCATTTATATTGATGGTGAAAAGTGATATGTATTGTTTTATGTTTGTTACGTTATATTATTGCTGTTGGTTCCCTCTTTTTCCCCTTTTTGTTTTCTTGCCCTCCCAAGTAGTTTCTTTGTGTTATTACCCTTGGATGTGTAGTCATTTTTATCTTTGTCAAGAATATCCTTCAATATTCCTTGCAGCAATCATTGGGTGGCCATGTATCTCTTCAGTTCTTCTTTGTCATGGGAGCATATCATTTCTCCCTTAATTCTCAAAAATACATTTGCAGGGTATATCAGTCAAGGTTGGAATTTGTTTCTTTTCAGCACTTGAAATACTTCAATCAAAGCACTTCTTTACTTGAATGTTTGTGTTGAGAAATCTGTGATTCTGATTAGCTTTCATTTATAGGTGATCTGTTTCTTTTCTCTAATAGTTGCAATATTCTGTTCTTGTGCAAAATTTCTGGAGTCTTGATTATTATATGTCTGGGTGTAGTTTTACTTTGCTCATGGCTAATTGGAGTTCTATATGCCTCACTTAACTATATGTCAGTGTGTGTTTCCATGCTTGGGACATTTTCTGCTATTACTTCTGTAAATAGTCTTTTTTGTGCCATTTTATTGACTGCTCCTTTTCATTGACATCTATTAGTCATATTTTTTTCTTTGCATCACCTTGCAGCTATTGAATTATTTCCTGATTTCTTGTTATTCTTAAGAGATCTTTCTTTTCATGATCACTACCCACAATCCTGTTTTCAAGGTACAAAAGTCTATCTTCAGTTTGGTTCAAGAAGTTTTGCCAGCTTTCAACAGAATTTTTAAATTTTTGTATATAATTCTGAATCAGTTTCATGCATTTTATTTCTTTCCTGTATTGGTAATTCAAGTTGTCCATCATTTCCCCATGCTCCTCTATTTATTTTACATATGTCTAGCCTAGATTTGTTGAGCAATTCCTTCATTATGATTGTCATTTCTTTTTACCTGAGAAATTATTTCTGATCTGTTTCCTTCTGTATCCTCATAGATTTGTTTTACTGTGGTTGCTATCATTTCCAAATTTTCCCATGCATACCTTCCATTTTCTGCTATCTCATTGTCTCTTAGACTTATTCTGTCTGATCTGGAAGTCTGAGATTGCATTTTGCTTCTGTCTTAGTCATTTTTTTTTTCTGTGTTGGTCCTTGTAAGATTTTGTAGTAGGTAACTATATCACCATTTTAAGGCCTCTGTAGGAAAAATCTGTTCTTCATGGATGTCTTCTTTGTGTAGGGTGTTCTTTGTGTGTGTCCCAATGTGCTACCTTTCCAATAAATTAAAAGTGTGATGTTGGCTCAGGCCAAGTCCTATGGTACTGAGCTGATTATTTTATTATCCCACAGATTCGCAGAATTGTTACAGAAGGCAGAACATGTGATTACAACAGATATGATGTCCTAGCCAAAGTAGTAAAATTAGGAATAACAATAGGATCAAGCATAGTTTTTAAACTGACCAGAATGGTAACTATTAATTTTGTAACTCAAACCATAGGAGCAAAATCTACAGTTATATACCAGTACAGATTATAAACTTGGAGCTTACATGCAAAGTGTTTTTCCTTGGTAGAGTGGTTTTACCCTGTGGTGAATTAATTTAAAAAGGAAACTGGATAAAACAAAAATAGTTGAATAGAAAGTAGAAGCAGGGCTGGAAGAAAGAGGATGATCATGCACGTTTTGGAAAACTAGACTAGAGGGCAGAAGAGAAAGAATAAATTAGTGAGCAAGAGATTATCTCAAGTTAATCTCTGGTTTTGAGGAATGAGATTAGTTTCTGTGGCTGGAGTTCCCCATAGATAGATAGATAGATAGATAGATAGATAGATAGATATTGTTCCACAGCAAAACACTGTTTCATCTAATTTACCTCCTGTTTCACATTGTTACTGTTGCTTAGGAGTTTTCCAAGCTGCTAGTCCCACCTGCTCACTATGTGAGCCCTAGGCAGGGCCTTACTGTGTCGCTGGTGTTCCTGCTGGTAGCCTTGTCCCACGAATGGAGGGAGGAAGGGACATCACTTGGATTTTTTCCGACCAGCTGGTAGCCAGTTCCTGCTGCTGGCTACTTCCTGCTAGGCCAGTAGCCAGGTCCCAGTGATGGATTCTTAAAAATCAAATATCATAAGATGACATTATATTCACTGGATTCTATTAATTGCATGTGGTTATGTGTAATTTGACCAGTCATTTTCTTCAAAATTTATTATCAAACTTATTAAATTATGATATATTTATCACCTTGTTTTAATATATTTTTATTTTAATAAATTTAAATTTATGTAAATAATGTCTAGTTCTCTCCTAGGAATTGATATAACTCTTCCTTTCTGAAAAATATAGTGACATGACTGCTTACAACTCGTTTTTGCTTAACTAACTGGAATCTCTCTGTGTCATACTGTTTAAAAATAAATCATGTAAATCCTTGAGACTTTTGGTCTGGATTCATAAACTATTAATTTTGTCATATTTAGTCATCTAGTCAACCTCATCAAAACACATCCTTATTTAGCATTAATAAAAATTGCATTTGCTGGAGATTTTGTTGAGGAGTAAATTTGAAACTGCTGTTGGTATCTCTACATTTAAAATTTATCAAATATTAGTGATTTAAACATTTGTAATGACGTAATTTTTATTGTTAGTACCATCTCTTTAAAGTGAATTTCCAAGTCTAATTTTTTTAATAATTTCTCATTATAACACAGTCACATGAAACTGTTTACACTTTCCTTATTCTTGGTTTATTGTGTCTGGACCAGTTTCCCTTCAACTTATACAAATCATACATATTATACATAACGGTTACACATTAAGATAAAAAAATTTAATACTTATGTAAGAAATTCTTTTGTTATATTCAATAATAAACATTTAATTCCTGAAAAATTATACCTAAACTCTGATATTTCAAAGTAACTTGTCCAATTTAAAGCCAAATATAGACATTCAATTATACATACTTTGAAATACTTTATGACACTTTCATAAATAAGGAAATAATTACTTTTAATTATTCTGTAAAATGCTCTTGAAAATTGTAATATCTATATCAGGGATTAAAATTAGTAATAGTTCTAACCCACTTGGTAAGTTATAATATAAATGACACGAATGTCTATATAGCTGATATATAAAATTTATTATTATGTCTTTAATTTATGAAAACAAAATAGAAAAGAGGATTCAAGATATATGAATTTCTAATTGATTCTCAAAGATCAGAAGAATAGATTTGCTTTTCAACTATTATAAAGAATAAGCATTGTTTATGTGTACATTTTCTGAATAATATCAAATAATGAACAATTTGCAACATTTTCAAATACAGTGTAAAGACAGCATATATATTCAGAACAATTTATAAATAGAAAATAAATGTGAAAATCACTGCTATCTTATTTAGGTCTTCAGTTGATAGTGAAAATACATTAAATCTCTAGTAATGGTGATAGATCATGACAAGTAAAAATTTTAGTCACATATATACATATAGTTTGATATACAGGTTGATCACTAACATTTTAAAGAACAAAGAGGTTTGCAGATAATTCCTTTTTTGGGAAATAGTTCACCTTTTTCTACAGAGGAATACTTTGAGATGGGAAAACACTACTAAATATTTAGGTCAACCACAGACACAATCCAAATTGCCTCTGGATAAAAAGGATACTGTGTGTTCTGTCTAGTTCCCATTTGAGATCTGTGTCATCAGAAATTTCACAAGCCAATGTTTTCTGCATTTTGAAGAACTGTTTTGTATGGTTATCCGTATCTATTTGTGAATGTAGCTATTATGCAAAACGAAGTTTGCAATTGCTATGAGTCACTAAACTACTTTACCCAAGAGTTATTAGGACTTATTTAGCTAATTATTTTGCATTTCTTATCATTTTTAAATTTCTATCCAACTTACTGTTTTGTTACTAGCTTCTGTAACAATTATGGTAATTTTCCAGATTTTTTAATGCTTTTATCTAATGCGAAACTGATGGGAACAACAGACCCTCTGTGGCTGCCGTTTTGTTATCCTCTCTTTTTAATTACTTATAATACATTCTGTCTTTTGAGACATGGTAAATTAGTGCCTCTTCTGAACAAAACGCTTCTTTAAAAAAGTTAGATTGGATTTCCCTTGCCTTTATTTCATGGTAATCTTTATATCTAGTTAAATTAAATTCTGCCTTTTTAACAATTCATCTAAATTTTATAAAGAATAGCCATACATAGTGTAGTCTATATCCAATTTTGTGAAATCTTTGCGTTAAAATACGTAAACCACAAAAATTGCAACACTGCAGTTTAACTGTAGAAAACGAGCTACTACATAGTTAATGAAAGAATTTTACCAGATTGCAAAAGCCTTACCTCTTAGTCATTCCCAATAAGACTCTTCTGTGTACTCTTCAGAGAAAATGATTATCTTAATGTCTAAATGGTTATATGAACATTAATTCCATTTTATGAAAATGAAATCACTAAGCATGCTTTCCTTTGACTTTCACAAAATATCACACTATTCTACAAACAAATGTTGTTCTAATTTTAAAATTCAAGTGTTCATGATATCCATGTCTGAGGTCCTGGCTAGAGACTAGTCCTTTCCCTTTCTTGAGCATCTCACCTCAATCCCAAGCATGCCCTTCTCAGCTGTACTCATTCTGTACCCTAATGTAGTGCCCAGTCACTGAGGCCTACTGACACCTCCTGTGCTCTATGCCTCACTGAGATTGTTTAAGTTAAATAATCCACAAACCCACAACTTGCAGAGGAGCTGCACCTCCACCTCTGGCTTGCCTTTACTTTGCCCTAGAGACAGCCCCTGTGAGATCTGGATGTTGGCCTTCTCTCATTGATAATCATAAGAAAAATCTGTGCCTTTCATTACCCAAGAGACAAGGCTGTAGGTTTTACCAATAATACCATAATTAGATCTTATAAAACACTAGGGTTTAACCATCTGGACCATCGAATCATTCTTACTTAGTACTTCACTTTAAAATATATTCTAAAGCTAGTTGGGCATGATGGCACACATCTATAACCTCTGTACTATGAGGGACTGAGGCAAAAGAATCTCAAGTTCAAGCCAAATCCAGGCAATTTAGTTACTTAACTAGATCCTCCTGAAGAAAAAAATAAAAAAGGGCTGGAGATGTTCACTGGGAAGGCCTCAGGTTAAATACCGAGTATAGCAAGGAAATAAATTGATAACAATACAAAATTGAAACTTTTGAAAATAGGAATATGGTAAAGCCAACTTCTATTATAATAGTTGTGTATGTTTTGCTTATAATTTGGAACAATCGTGACTAATTTTTCTAATTACATTTTTGTGTATAGATTGTGAACCTTATGAGTATACATCCGCATGTGTATTTAGTACTTCTTAATACAAAGTATCTCAAGTCTCTTTTAAACCAATTGTCAATCACATAAGTAGTGTGTCATAGATTTTCTTCTTGGCCACGTCATCTTGTTTTAAAAATTTCATTAATGTCAATAACTTTCAGTTGGTAGCTATTAGTATCTCATATTGTATTTAAATTGCACTCCACTGATGACTGGTGTAATTGACCTCTTTTTCATTTTTATTTAAATTTGATACCATTTATGAAGTGCTGTTTCAAGACTGTCACCGAATTTTTCTTTTGGATTTGTAACTTTTCTTATTTTGGTACTTCTGGTCCTTTTTAGGAATCTGTTTTAAAGTTAGTTCAATGTTAAAATTAGTTCCCTAGTTCAGTGTTTTAAACCTTATATTTTAATTCTCATGTTAACAATTATTAGGCATACCCATTTTTCATTTTAATGTAGACTAATCTCCTGTCTAAAGAAAATATTGTCAAATATGATCTACATGTTTTTAAATTTTTATTAGAACACATCCGTGGGCTGTGCAGAATTAGTTGTTGCCTATGACGTCATATGTAAGTCGTTGCTTTTTTTTCTCTTCTTTGTTTACCATCGATGAAAGAAAATGGGCCCAGAACTATTACTGAAAACGCTTTCTTTTATCTACTTGTACGTAATGACATTTCTGTCCTAAAACAAAAGCATCACACAGACAGCTTGTATTACTAGTAGCCACACTGGCAGCTATGTTAAGGTAGTTGATCATGTTTCTATGACTATCACGTCACTTTATAACAATAATTTATAATATGCCATGAGACCAATAATGTAATCTCATCAATGTTCTTTTTCCATTTCTCTTTAATATCGTCATCATTTCTACCTACAAATTGCTAAAATACATGTTGCAAAAGCGATGAAGATTTTATAGAATTCTATTCAATCAATAGATAAAGCATGAAAGATTTTGCAGTTTTTACGAAACTGACTATTAAAATAAAATTTGTTTTAATTTTTTATGGGTTACAAAATGTTTTATATGCCATTAGGTCATATGTATTAAAAGTTTCAATTTGTTACTCATATGTAAAACTATATTAAATTGTCTGTGTTGATCTTGTACCCATCAAATCACTCTTTCTTTATCAAATATTCTGATTTATTTATAGATGTATTGAAATTTTCTACATGTCTTGACATGTTGTCTGTAAATAATGACACAGTTGATTTCTCTTAATACCAGTGTTCAGTTTTCTCTGCCTTTTTACACCATCTGTGTCTTCTAGAACAAACCTGAATGTAAATATGGACAGTGGCTTAGTACACAAGAGGAGTATTCACAAATTTTAGACGTCATATTTTGTTTATTATAATGTATTCCATAGGTCACTTTTTTCTAGTGGATATTGAATACTATAAAGTACATTTATTTACATGTTAAACCAAAGGTTTTTCTTTGTCTGGTATTATTTAAATTTGAAGAATAATGTCAAAAGTTGATATTCCTGGACATGCATTCCTAAATAAATTCAAGCTGTTAAACATTGTTTTTTAATTTCCTATATGACTCAACTGATTTGTCATACAATTTTGACACATTTTTAAATTAAAATTTATTATTTTAAATCTTTTTTTCTGTATGTTACATGTTGATATCTACTGCTACTCTGATAGAATAATACAAGCATATAAGATTTGGTTCTATTATCTTGTCAGTGGTAATAAATTATGTTCATCTAGCATTTGGTAAAAATGCTCATTCCATGAAAAGTGTGAAGCAGAAATGTCAGTATTTAGGCTCGTTTATGAGTAAAGCAAGGACAATGATATTTCTCACTTTACTCAAGGTGTGCTTATATTTCGCGTGTTTTTTTCCATTAGGAGACTGTTTTATCAATGTATTAAATTTCATAATGTTTTAATATTATTTTACTAACATTTTATAATTTTTATTTCATGCGTTTTCTATTTTACTGAGTTTTGCGCCAGTCTTTGTTTTAGCTCACTTTCACCCCAGGTAATTGAAACAAACTCTTAAAGTCCCTTTTCCTTTCTCTCTCAGTACAGACTTGATCATTTGTTTTCTTAAATATATCATCTGGAGTTGTTTGCAAAATATGCTTGTGCCAAATCAATCACACATATTTCCCTCTATTCACGTCATGATATGCCTATTTGTTGTCTGTCTGGTTTTCTCATCTTCACAGACCAGACCTTATAGTGTCAACCATCTACCGCATTTTCTATATCCTTGCCCTGTGTGAATATTTGGCATCGCTTTATTGCTATGCTCATTACTTCAGAAGTTCTTTTGGGTTTCAAAATTTTGCAAATCACATTTTTCCAGCTTGGAATAATATATTTTGACTTCTAACCTTCCCTGATCTCCAGGTTGGATCTGGAACTCTGTGTGTGTAAGCATAGCACTAATATTCTGTGCTATGATTCTTGATGCTTTTTTTCTGAATTCAGTCTAGTAGAGACTGAATTTTATTTATTTCTTGCTATATTTTAAATGTATCTCACTGACACTTACCAGTATAAACAGGCTGGGCTTTCAGGGGTGCTTAAACCCTTTAGTCTGCTTCTCTCAATGAATGGAATTGAAGTCCTTATAAAAAGATTCAAACAGTGTCAGGCTGCTTTACCCACTGGTCCCTCTGCTCCCTATCACAGGAGGACACAGTGCTAGTCTCTGTCAGAGAACATAGCCCTTGCCAGGCAATAAAATCTGCTGGTGCATTGATCTTGGACATTCTAGCCTCCAGAAATTTAAGTACATAAACACCTGTACATAAATCGCCCAACTCTGGTGTTTTGTTGAAGCAGATAGCTAAGACACTCTCTCTCCCTAGTTATTATCAAAGACTGAGGGATATGAGTCAGGCACCTAAATGTTTGAGGAATAAATGAATAAATGCTAAAATAAATTTTAATGTAAGGAAATACTGGCATTACTTATTATTGCATTTATTTTCCAGAATTCATAAAATAACCTTTGTAGATTTTATTAAATTTGATTGTTCCATCTTAATGATTTTTAATATAGGGTGCAGTTACCAATATTGTAAGTTAATATTATAGATTATGATTCTTTTATGAAGATATATCTTAATTTTTGGAATCAACATTCCTCAAAATATAATGTATAATTTTCATTAAATTTCTGTGAAAGACTTCTCTTAGAGTACTGTTATTTTATACAGATTCTAAAATGTGTTCACATTTATCTAACATATTAACTATATAGGTTCAAGTGAGGATTTTGAGGTCAGTAAAACTTTTCTAGCATACAAATGTTACTAATGTATTATTTACCATATACTGACCCAGTATATATTCCCACATATTTACAAATAGGATGATTTATGATTAACCAATTATTTTGTAGGAAATGCTCAATTCACTAGAGAATGCCTTGCAATGAATATATAAAATTAATTTGAGTATTTCTGTGGCTTATTTCTAAACGTTCCATCAAAGCCTCATGACTGCATTCATGTGTAGAACTTTGGAGACGTGACTAGAACATGGGTGTGTGACACAGTTTGTGCACTGGTTGCTTTATAGCTGAGTGTGGCGATGGAAGGGAAACCCTGGTAAGAAGAGATGGGTCACAGTCCTTATGGCCTGGAATGTTCTATATCCTTTCTGCTCCCTTGATTTGATTTCTCTCTGCTTCCCACTGACATGCCATGAGCAAACCTCTGAGTGCCGTTCTGCCATACTTTGTAGCAAGCCAAGCATGGATTTAGACTTGTACAAACAGTGAGACAAACAATGTCTTTCTTACTTTAAGTTGTAGGTGTCAATTACTGTTTGTCGATAACAAGAGAGATAAAGTAATTAAGGCTGATTGATATGAAGCTACAAAGAGAGGGAAGGGAGAGGAAAGGAAGAAGGTGAAGAAATAAGATGTGGTATGTACATGTACCAATCCCCACGAGAAAGGTATCATTATATACTGTGAACATACACTCATAAAAACTGAAAGAAGTGTCTTTGTTAAGATTAAAAACAAACGTTATCAAACACAGTAAACATTTCATAAATCCTAACAAATACTGTAGACGTTTTTATGACAACCTTAAGAATTTACCCAATATATTCTGATGACTAAGAATATAATCCAATATATGTTTAGTTTCATCTTAATAGTATTTCTTTTCACCTTGTTATTCTTACGGTTTTATAATTTTTTTCTTTAAAGACTATATCTTTCTTGTACTGAACTATGATACACAGTATTAGAAACAAATGCACCAAGGTCAGTTTTGGTGCTGAAACTGTAATTACGTCACCTATAACTTTAGTAAGAAGGTCAGCTTAAATAAACCATCCTATTTACTGTGTGCTCAATTATTAATAAAATACTATGTCCCATCAGAAGAGCAAAAATAATGCATTCAACTGGGTTTTATTTTTCCATCATGGTTAATGTCTGAAGTTTTTTGTTTGAAGTTTAAATTTCATTTTTGCTTCATACCTTAAGATTGAAAAATCAATAATATTCAGGACTCAATTCCAAACCTTTATTTTTAAGAGCAAGTCATATACTGACCCTCTTAATTTGGAACCTAATTATATGTACACTTTCCTTTATTAGAACAATAAAAAGGTAGAAAAAGGAAAGCGTAGTGCCTAAATTATTAAGGATATGAACACATTTTAAAAAATAGGCAGTATATTATCTTTACATTTGTAATCAAAATGTGTGAGTGGTCTACTATGGTAAACCGGCTTAGAATGTTTTGCTTTAACAATGTAAATTTATGTGTGATCATGAGTTGAGCATTTTCAGGATTTTTTTCAGCATTTTGTTAGTTTAGGTAGCTTGACAGTGAAGAAAATACAGGTAAATGTATGAATAATGTAATACGTGGACATGATATATTTAATGCATGTTTATTATAAATATGTAATATATATGTTATACATAAGTTAAGGAAATACAAAGAAGGGTAAAATAACTTATACAAATCTATTTAGAAAAATGATGGCATTCTAAATATTCAGTTTTCTAAACTTTTTAACTTCTATTCCTGTACTGCATGCCATAGATACTTTTAAAACTTTCTGAGGGTACTCAAGCATCTTTGAGTCAACTTTAGTGAGCTGTTATTTTTCCACTTCTCATATACTATGATAACTGGCTAGCTTTTCCATGAGACTTACAGTGTTCCCAACTAAACCGAGAGAAACGAGCCACTGTGTTCCAGTGTGCGGAGGTCACTAAACTCGCAGAGAAGCATGTACAGTCAATTGTCACTGTTTTATTAAGTAGCTGCACCTGTAATGTGCTACATTGTTCTTCTCCCTCATCTAAAAGTTTTCTAGCAACATCTTTCTGAGTTATCTCCCACCCATACGTGCAGAAATAGCTAAATAGCACAACAAAATAGCTTTTTATGATGCACCCTCACCATGTTTCATGTGATATAATAAAAATGGTGAGTACTTTTGTAATTAACAGATTACACAAGTATCTTTGCTTTCATAAAGAGACTAGCTTTTATTTAATGCAAAACCATGACAGTAAAACCACAGTTTTTGTTATGGCTCAATCAAGAGCTATTTTTATACTTAATTGACTTTGTTTTCTCTAGTAAAATGGATTTATTTTTACTGTTCTATGTTTTATACTTTCTTTTTAAAACTGTATTGGTACAATTTAGATATCCACAATTATCACATTAATGATAGGGAAGTTGTATCTATAAATAGTATTTCTTTATTCCTCTTATTTTTCCCATTCCCCTCCCCTCCCTTAAGCCACTCTTCCACTGCAAATTTACAAATCTTTGTGTCCATATTTCCCTACATTTCTCATTTTTTAGTTTCTCTTCCTTCTTCCCTGCCCCTTCCCTTTTCCCTTTTCTTTTGAAAAATATTTTGTTTTACCATATTTAATATATATTTTGGATCTTATTTCCACTCTCAGTTTCTGATACTAGAGAGACAATGCAACATTTATACGTGTGTCCAAATTTTTTCACTTAACATTATGGTGTCAAAGTGCATCCATTTACTTAGAAATCTGAAGTTTCTCCTTCCTTATGGGTGAGTAGTACTCTATTGTATATTAATAAAAATTCCTTTTTATAAATTCCTCAGTGGATAGACATTTGAGTTGTTTCTAGGATTTAGCTTTTAAGAACTGCTGCTATAAACATGGACGTGCACTGTGGTATGATGCTGTCAATTCATTTGGGAAGAAACAAAGAATGGAATTAGCTCTAATCCTAGGTTTTGATGAATCTCCATATAGATTTCCACAGTGATTGCACCAGGCCACACTCCTACCATTAGCAGGGGAGGGTGCCTTTACTCCCATCCGCACTAGTATCTGTGCCTTCTAGAGTTAGAAGAAATCTCAGTGTTGTTTTAATTTGCATGTCTTCAGTGATTAGTCTTGTTGAACAGTTTTTCATAAATTTTTTGGCTCTTTATAATTCATCTGAGAAATGTAAATTCATTTCAGATGCCTATTTTTGGATTGGGTTTTTAAACCTGGGGGTCTTTTTAAAATATTTTATATGTTCTAGATATTAGTGCTTTGAAGAACAATTGGATACTTTTTTTTCCTATTCTGTGGGTTGCCTTTTCACTCTTATGGTGATTTATTTTGATGTGCAAAAGCTTTTTAATAAGATGAGATGCCAGTTGTTCATTCTTTGTAGTATTTCCTGTGTAATTGAGGGTTTGTTCACAAAGTCTTTGCCTACACATATGTATTTCAGAGATCTATCAATTCTTTCTTCCAGCTTAGTTAGTATTTTTGTTTTAATATTTAGATCTTTGATCCATTTAATTTTAGTTTAGTGCATGGTAAGATACGTGGGTCTAGTTTTAGTGTGACGCATGTGGAAAGCCAATTTTCTCTTACCATTTATTAAAGAGGCTAGCTTTCTTCCACTAAACAGTTTTAACCCCTTGTCAAATATAAGGTAGCTAAGTGTGTGTGGAGTTTCTGCATCTTCTAAACTGTTTCACTGAACCTCAGTTCTGTTTTATTTGACAATACCATGCTGTTTTTATCACAGTGGTTATACAGCATGATATCATGTCAAGGATTCTGATGCCCTTAGCCTGCCTTTGCTGCCTAGGATTGCTTTTGGAATTGTAGTTTCTTTCTGGTTCCAAATGAATTTTAGGGTACTTTTGTCTAGTTCTATGACACATGTTGATTGTATTTTGATTGAGACAGCAATTAATATGTATAACAATTTTGGGAGTATGGGCATTTTCACTATGTTGGTTCTTCTTACATACGAGCAAGGTTGTCTTTCGATCTTCCGATATCCTCTTCCATCACTTTTTACAGTGTACATTAGTTTTGAATGTAGAGATCTATTACTTTCTTGTTAGATTTATTCCTAAGTATTTCTCTTTTCTGGTGGTATTATGAAAGATGTAGTTTTCCCAATTTCTTTCCCTTTGAGTTTGTTATTTTTGCACAGGAATGTTATTGATTTTTGAGAGTTGACTTTTCATGCAGCTACACTACTTCATTTGATTATTAAATGTACATTACATTTTGGTGGAGTTTTGGGGATATTCTATGTAGAATATCATGTCATCCAGAAATTATGATAATTTAACTTGCCCATTCTTTGTACCTTTTATTTCTTTCTCTTGTCTAATTGCTCTGTACTTTTTGAACATTTTGTATGATGTTGGCTGTTGGTTTGTCATAGGTAGCTTTTAACAGATTCAGATAAAAAGCATCTTTTCCAACTTTTTGTAAGATATTTATCATGAATGGGTGTTGGACTTTGTCAAATGATTTTTCTGAAGAGAAGACCATGTTAATTTTGTCTTTGGATCTATTAATATGATATATTACATTTATTGACTTTTGTATGTTGAGTGACCCTTGCATGCTTCATAAGAAAGAACAGAAGAAATTCATTACCACCAAACCTCCTCTACAAAATAATCTGAAGGATATTTTAGAAAGAGATAGAGAAAAACACAATTCCAAGAACACCATTAGGAAGAAACCACCAAGAAATGCAACCAACTATACAGAAAGGAAAGATGGAGAACCAACAGTAAGAGAATAATATGACAAGGATAAGCCAGTACATATCAGTTATAATCATCAATATAAGTGATCTCATTTCACCAATCAAAAGAAACAGACTGGCAGAATAGAGCAAGAAACAAGATCCCACAATGTGGTGCATACAAAAAACACCTCTAACTGCAAAAGATATTCAGAGATCAAAACTCAAGGGACAGAAAATAATACTCCATGTGATAGGAACACAGTAGCTATTTTGTTTGCAGATGATATGCACTTCAAGGCAAATCTGATCAAAAGAGATAAAGTAACTACATATTTGTTAATGGAAAACTCCAAAAAGAAGTGGTAACTATATATATATATATATATATATATATATATATATATATAGGTTCACTCAAGTATATATACAATAAGTATTAATGTATATGAAAAAATCAAATAAGCACTACATAATTGTAATTTGGGACCTTAGTACCTCACTGTCACAAGTCAATTATATAAAACCTAATAAAGAAGAGTTAGAATTCACCTCAATTTTTGAAAAATGGACATAGTAGATATCTACAGAGTGTACCACACTGTAGCATCAGAATACACATTCTTATCTGTTGTACATTGGATGTTCTCTAAAATATTAGCCATAGTACATGCTTAAGTAAATGCAAAGAAATGAAATTATCACATACATATTATGTGGCTATACTGCAATTAAATTGGAAATCAATGGTGAAAGAAACCACAAACACTCATAAACACATGAAAATTAAATAACATTTCACTTAACCAATTGGTCACAGATGAAATAAAGAATAAATTTAACAGTATGTACAATTAAATGATCAAAGTAAAACATGCTGGAGCTTATGTGATGCAATGAAAGCAATCCTAAGAGAAAAATTTATAGAGATGAATTCTCATATCAGGAAAACAGAGTAAGCTCAAATAAACAACCTAATATTGAATCTCAAATGTCTACACTAAGAAGAGCAAGTCAAGCCAACGTCTGATAAGAGGGAGCTAATGATAAAGATCAGAGCAGAAATTAATGCAATATATACTAAGAATACAGGAAATCAATGAATTAAAGATTTGCCTCTTTGAAAGATTAATAAAATTGATAAACCCTTAGGCAACTTTATCCAAACAGGGAAAGCAAAGACTCAAATTTATGGAATTACAAATGAAAAAGGTAAAATCATAACAGATTCTGGGGAAATGCAGAAGGACATCAATACCTACTTCAAAAACCCTTACTGTCATAGGATGGAAATCAGAAGAAATGTGTAGGTTCTTAGATGCATATGGTTACCCAAGTTGAATAAGAAAATACAATCATTCTAAATAATCCAGCATCAGTCAACAAAATTAAAAATGTAATTACAATTTACCAACAAAGAAAAGTCCAGGTCCAGAAGAATTCACTGCTGAATTCTATAAGAAATTTAGAGAGGATCTAAAGCCATTGCTCCTCAAACACTGTTTTGAAATTGAAAGGGAAGCAACACTCCCAAATGCATTCCTGGGAGCAAGTATTTGCCTGAGAACAAAACCAGAGAAAGACCCAACCAAAGAAGAGAACTACATTCCAATCCCTGTAATGAATACAGACACACAAACCCTCAATAAGACAGTGGCAAACAGACCGCAATAAATCAACAAGATTATTCACCATGAGCATGTGCCTCCGCCTTAGGACAACATAAGCTTATTCTCTTATTGGGAAAGTAAGAACCCTTTAAAACTGTTAAATGTTAAATATATTATTAATTACTCAAATATTATCATTCAGAGAAATATGATCAAGTAATCTATTTTCACAGAGATGACATTTAATTCCATTGCCTATAAAATAAACATCTCATAAAATTGCCTATAATTTCCTTATTGGTGGTGTACATCATGTCTTCTACCAGCGGTAGGCTAAATAATATTGAGGATGAGAATGCCCTATTTAATATAATTGATATATATATTTAAAATATAAATGTAATATCTCACTTAGGTAACTAGTGGCTATTTCCTCTTAATTTGTGATAGAAATCTTTCCTACAATTCTAAGGGTATTTTTTTGTATTTTAGCATATATAATTAAGTTTTATATGAATGAAAGTTTTGATGATAAATAAGCTAATCTAGAGAAAAAGCACTACCAAAAGAGCTAATTTACTTATTTGCTTGAATACTAAAAAGTCAACTCTTATAGGATTTATACTGAAATAAAATGTAATTAATGCTTATACTAAAGAAGATCAGAAGATGAGGGACTATGTAATAATTGCATGCAAATTGCCTCATTATATAATAGACGTGCCATGAATGTTTCTGAAAAATTATCACTGTACTTATTTTTCATTGAAAATATACCATTTTTATTTGTCAAATTGAAATGTTTTATTTGTATAAAACTAATACCTTAGATTTGTAGTAATCACCAACCGAAGACAAACCTATAATTAGAGATAGGTAGGTATAGCATTACAGCACCTGAGCTTATAGAGTTCAGATTTCTTGATTTTTGAGAGCATCGTGGATTTCAATTTTCTTCTCATTGTTCTTTATCCTTAATGCACTCTCTCCCTCCTTTATTTTGAGCCAGGCTCAGAACTCTGAGAGAAATTTTCATAGGAACATATATGACAGTATAAAATTTAAAAATTTTTACAAGAAATATGTCTTTGTTACTTTTATCTCCTTGCTAGGACAAAATACCCAACACCCAAAATTAAGGAAGGAAAGGTTTATTTAGCTTACACTTTGTGGAGGTTTCAGTCCATACTTGTTTGGTTCTGAGGCAGAGGGCAAATGTTCATGGCAGCAGAGCACAGCAAAAACAAACAGCAAAAGGGAGGAATGGTGGCAAGCAGCCTCTTTTTCTCTTACCTTGTAAACAGGCTAACCCCACCCAGGGGGCATGTAGCACTCACACAATCTCCCTGCCTTCCTTTTCCACAGGCTCAGGATGTGTACAAAGTAAGCACCCTGGCTTCCTGCTGAGTCACTCAGTCAAACCTCTAGACTCCCCAAGTTGACACAATGTACCAACCATAACAAAAGAGTAGAAATTTTCTAGTTTCTAAAAGCTCAGTCTTAATTTTTCGCTACAAGTAAGACACAATCAGCAGTATTATTTCAGAACTGTGTATTAATTACTAAAATCGTAAATAATAACCACAGAAAGAAAAAGAATGATAAAGATAGTTACATTTTTAGATGAATTCTCATAAAACTGACTCATTGTAGTCATATGGCTTGTAGAAATAATGTATAAATTTTAAAGGATTTAAATAAATATATAAATTTGTTACTCTTCAATCATATTTTGTGAACTCTTCTCCCAAGTTCTTTTATCGCATTTTGCACTTTTCATAATAATTATTTCATTATTTTTCTTTAGTAAATATTTCCCTTTACCTTTTATTTCATATCTTATTTTTAAACAAAATTATCATAGCTAGTCATGCACTGTTAACCTTGTCTGCAAAGCCTTCATAGTTTGGAAAAGAAGTACATAAATTTCAAATATCAATATGTTCACACTATCATGAATGTGTTACACTGCCTTGAGAAAATATTTTTCCTTATAATTCTATGTCACTATGATCAGCTACTCTGTGGGCAAAATTATAGATCATAAATTAATTCAATATTTACTATTTGAATACGTCCAGATTTGAATATGAGTACATTTTTGCCATTTATATAAATTTAAAGCATATTTTGGGATGTCATGAATGTCTGTTAAAGTGATGGTGGGGAGTAGAGCAAGGCCTTCAGACCGACACAATGCACATAAAAGCAGGGATTTGAAGAAGGAAAGAAGTTTCCACTGACCTGCCATCCATATAACTCTCCAAACAGCATGTCTTCCACATCTTGCACCATAATTTACTTCTCAGGCAAGTCTTACTCCTTAAGTTTCATAGAATATCCACATATTACTTGAAGGGAGCTGTCTTAGACATTTCTTCATTGCTGAGACATAGTACCCAACTCCCACAACTGAAAAGAGTTGTGTATTTTGGTTCATGGAGGCTAAGGGTTCAGTACATAGATGCCTGGTGTCACAAAGGGAGAGCATGGTGGAAAAATCTTGCAAAAGCCATCTTCCCACGTGAGTGGAACCAGAAATCAGAGAGAGAAAGGGGGACCAGGAAGGGAGATATCCCTTCACTATGATGGCCCCAGTGACCCACAGGTCCACTGAGGAGTATAGCAACCCCCTGATCCTAGCCACTTCCCTGCCCATAAGAATTTTAATGGCCATCGGAGATCTAAATCATAACACAAGCGTGCACTCCAAAGAATAACTTTTCTGCCATGCATGTGGTGAACATACTTGTAATTCCTGCACTCTGCGAGACAGGCAGGAGAACTGTGAGTTCACTTCCCATGTGGATAACTTATCAAACCATTGTTTGAAGATTAAAACTAAACAAATAAATAAAGTGGCTGCGTCTGTAGCCCAGTGCAAATGTCCTGGGTTCAATCCTAGCACCCCAGTAAAAAATAAAAAGAAAAGCTTTTCCAGAATAATAAACATTTTTAATATTTACATGCTTTAAAAATATTACATTTTGAAAATATTTTAAATGTTGTAATCACATTTTTAGTATTTTAAATGAGTTTTAAATACATTGTATCCATATGTGATGCTACACATTAATGTATTATTATAGATGTCTATTTAGTGATTTAATATGAATGAAAGAGAGGGGAGGAAGCAAAGACGAAATTAGTCTTTCATCTAGAAATGCTAAGGTATATTGTGTTATTCAGCTCTCTATCACTATAACAAATACTAATATAATCAATTTACAGAGTTAAAATGCTTATTTTGGCTCAAGTTTTTGGAAATTGCAGCTCATGACTGATTACTCTATTGCTTTAGAACCCACACCCCATCATAGAGGATGTAGCTGAGCAAGCCCACCCACCTCACATCCAATAAGTGAAAGAAAGAGGAAAGCCGACTATCCTATCATCTTGTCACATGTGACAAAAGGAATCATTTTAGGACCTATTTCTTGGCAATTCTCCTTGTAAATAGCATCATGGGATGTGGATGACAGCTCTAGCCCTTTTTCTGGAGAACATTCAAGATTCAAAATAATAGCATTGCTTATCCTCAGGAATAGGTTACAAACATGTATTTTGTGATTGGACAGTAACCTGAGAAAGAAAATAGCGTTCTTAGATTGAAAAATCCAATCTCCTATGTTTGCTTTATAAGTCTATAAATATGAAAGTTTTAAAAATGGAGAATATTTGGTGATCTGTGTTCTACTGTAATTATATCTACCTCTGAATAGATTGACTAAGAAAGAAAAAAAGTAAAAAAATAAGGTATATGAGACATTTTCCCCTTTGACCTAGTTTGCACAACTTAAGATTCTTAACTCTCATTCCATTATTACATCTGTTAAAAAGAAGTAGCACTTAGGGTCCAAATTTCTGATATGCTATTAGCACTTTAGAAATATTAAGCAAATAATAATTATACATTTTTAATTCTACTAATGACAAATATAGTTATTATGTATCACCCTTTGAAAATCTATGAATAACTTATTGAAGAATTTGTTTAGAAACAGTTTTTACAAAACTAATCTTTCTGTAATACTCTTCAAAATCACTCTCAGTAGATATTACCTTTAAATATTGTAGATTTCATTATAAAAAAAGAGAAACATTCCTCCCCTTAAAAATATGCGCTTAGGTGATCATTACTTTGACTAAAACTCAGCAGCAGCTGGTAACACATCACTGTACTTAAAGGCTTTGTTAGAAAATAATTTTAAATTAATTGTTGCAGAATCAATCGAGGTATAACCTAATAATTAATTTTGTGATATCAGACTTGATCGGTTTTATTTTCTTTTGGTGCTGGGATTCAAACCTATGTCATCACACATACTAGGCAACTGTTGTACAACTGCGTTATATCTTTAGCTGAATCTATTGATTTATGAATTGCTTCTTCACACTTGTGCAAACAATTTAGGTAGAAATGCAAGCCATTTTCTTTGCCTCCATGGATATTATTTATTGCTCTAAAATATAGGAATTAGCTCTTATCAGTAAAAAGTTTTCCTACTATTCCTACCAGAGTATGGACTCCTTTTACCACAACTTGTTGATGTTCACACAAATTTCATTGGATTCTCAACTATACAAGCTCTGTTTCTTCAGGCATAAGATTTCAGAGCTAATCTTAATGAAATGAAATAACATAAAATCCAGAAATTAGCTTTTTCCAAGAAGCTACAGTACTTCCACAATTCTCATATTTCTTTCAGAATCTGGAAAAAGAAAAAAAATGACCATTCAAAGTTGTTTCACAAAGAAAAATAAAAAATGAGTAATAACATGTTGAATGAATGAATAAGAAAAAGGGCACTAAGAGAAGTAAAGTCAGGGCTCAGGGAGTCCACCCAGAATGCAGAAAATTATAAGTGCTATAGGAGTGTGACTCATCAACCATCATCTGCTCTCAGCCTGGTAAAGATGTTCCTGCTTGTTGGGGAACCGCCAGGAAAGTGTCTTTTCCCAGGGAAGGATTATCTTAAGAGTTTTAGTCAATTTAAAGACCACTGGGGTTGAAATTCAACAATGTCCTCTAACTACAGTATAGTTAAACACCAGACACTGTACATTTTATGTATATTAATTCTATACATATGTGTATGTGGACATATATATTCTTATGTTTTAGATCAGTGACATTTTCTATTTTAATATTCTAACTTCCATAGTTATTGTGTCTGCTACTTCAAATTTATAATCTCTTTCTAAACCTTGTTTTCAAGTGATGCTTTAAACGTTTCACTTTTTCCTTCTAGAAATACTTCCATCATTCTAACAGATGATAGAGGTCACAAATTCAACCCAGTAACAAAGCTATCAAGGCCACTCTGTGATTTATACTAAGCTTTGCTAGAGAAGTTTAGCATGGCTTCAGGTGCACCACAGGTACTAAGACAGATTCTAAAGTACCATCTCTGTCAGTACCAGGTACAGGTTCAGAAGTAACTTAAATTTGCAGATGTTCTCAAGAGTTCCTATATCATCTTGCCCCAGGGCTGTATTAATGCTGTGATTTGGATGTGGTTTGAGGGAAACACAGTGAGCCAATGTTCAGAGATGGTGACATGTTAAACTTTTAAAAAGTAAAGATTAGTTGGGGGTGTCGCTCGGCAGCACAGTGCCTTATATGGCAAGAGCGAGGCCCTAAGGTTGATTCCCTGTACAAGAGAGAGAGAGAGAGAGAGAGAGAGAGAAGGATTAGTGATTTCTCTTTTTCTTTCTTTAAAATGATTTTTCTTTAGAGTAATTTAAATCCAGTAAGAGAAGTTTACTGATAGAGTCTGGGCCTGCCTGACTCATGCCATGTGATTCCTTCCCTGCTATATGAGACTGGTTCATCTTCACCTACTTTCCCATGTCGTGTGGCCAGGAAGCCTGCAGTAGGACACTGGCATCCTGCTTTTTGGATCTTCCAACCACCAGGACCATGAGTGAAATAAACCCCTTTATAAGTAACTTGATCTTGGTTATTTTGTTATATTGGTGTAGAACCATCTAAGATTTCTACTTTCTTCCGTTTACCCATTATTGTTTATTGCTAAATATTCCCCCAAAACCTACATACTCGTGGGCATACATGGGAGGGGATTTGATCACAGAGTCTTAATAATCATAAGTAGATTGTTTTACTGATGAGTTTAGACTTAAATATGATGTTAGGAGTTGAAGCCTTGCCTGAGGGTGTGGGTCACAGGGCAAGTGGCATGCCCTGGAATGGGTGTAACTACCTCTATCTTTCTTCTTTTGATCTCTCTCTGCCACCTGCCCATCATGCCTTGAGCAATTCTCTGTCATTCACCTCTACCAATCTGGCCTGCGTGGGAATTACTCTACAAACTAAGTCAATATGAACTTTTCTTCCTTAAGACTCTCAGTGTTGGTATTTCGTTTCGATGATGAGAAAGTTACTAAAGCATAGTCTTTCCTCAGAAAGTCACATTTTCTACCATCTTAATCACTTCAGATGCATAGGAACAGATGAGAAAAAAGTTGAAGACATTTTAGAAGCCCTTAAAAAATAAATGCAGTTCATGTGTATATTAGTTTCTTGTTGCTGAGACAAAATACCTGACACCCAAAGTTAAAGGAAGACAGGTTTGTTTAGTTCACAATTTGTAGAAGCTTCAGTTCATCGTTGGCTGGCTCCAAGGCAGGGTGGCATGGCAGAGGTGCATCACGGAAGAGAAACAGCTCATAGCACAGATGAGAAAGTGGAAGCCAACAAGCCTGTTTGTTAGGGTGGGTAGCACTCATATCCTTAATCCTACTTTTGCAGCATGAATAAATCCCAGTGTCACATAATGCATCCAACCACCCCTGATAAGCACTGCCTATGGCTACATAAGGATTTGGGGGAATATCTACATACAAGCTATAACAACGAGGTATGAGTGAAACTGTAACCCATTCTTTGCACAATATATATATATATATATATATTATAGAGTTTGTTTGCCAAAGAACTCATACTAAACATATTAAAAAAGTTGTTGAGCTAATATGAAGGCTCTTAACTTTGTTACAATTATTAAAAATCCATAAAGTGTACCTTCATTCATAGTGCATTAAATAAGAATGTTTACTTTCTGAAGAAATAGTCATCACACCATTAAATTCCACAGAAGAGGTAGCTTACTAGGTTCTTTATTATACAGTAGTGCTTCATGAGGGGTATGATCAATTATATGCTTGAAATGAACTATATTATTAAACAGGTAGGTACATGCTTTTGAGTTAAGGTCCTATGAGTAGAAAAATGTTACTTAATTCTCAAGGGACTATAAGGGAAATAAGGCTCCTATCAATTATTCAAATAGTTTTATTGAAAAAATCCTTTTAGATCATAGGGGCAAATAATGACTTAGGGAAATATGTGAATTGTCAGAACTTCAAATATACATTTTAGTCCTATGAAGAAGGATATTAACTTAGTTCCCAAATTGCATGGCTTTCACTGTTACAAGTTGTGATTATGGTTCCCTCTCATCTTAGTTTCCTGAGTTTCTGATTCTGATAGTTTTTCTGGTCTGTTGAATTAGCTTGGGCTGTTACAACAAACCAACTTCAGTTATCTGGTCACTAGTGAAAATGTTGCTAAATGCAGGGAAAAGTATAACTGTATTTCTTGACTGTAAGCAGCCAGACATTATTTTACCCATATGAGGCTTTTATTTAGGAAGTGTCTCAGATTTGCATTGTTTCATCTAAAAAACTACCAAGAGCACATCCAAATCTCTACCTAGAAGGTATTAGTTTACATCAAAGTTCAAAATTTTGAATCTTATTATGCAGATGCAAATCGATTACTCTGATCCGCTCTTTTTTCAGGCTTAGACAGATTAATGTCCTGGTATATAAATTAGTTTCTATCCTGTGATGCTTACTCATATGGTCACATTCTTTCAAGTTGTTTTGCTAAAGCAGGATTCATACATTGCCTGCTCTATCTATTAATTGACATTAAGCCTCAGTGAATAATTTTACTGAATTTATGTTCTGTATGTTGAGTTTTATTGTTGTCTTTTAAGTCTACAAAACTCCCCATTTTTTATTACCCTGTATACAGTTACTGAGTTGTAATGGTGCTGAGACTTAATTCAATGACCTAATCAACAGTCTCAGTAGAAAGAGCTGGATCAGCATCATTAATGAAGAGTCTGGTGTTGAATTTTGTCTGGTATTCATACTTAAAAGTACCTAGGAAAAAAAGAAAAGTAGTTGTTAATGTGAGAATAAATGATTCATTATATCCTTCCTAAATCTCTTTTATTTTGTAAACAAAACTTTTTGCTATTTTTTTCTGTTGTACAAGAATTACCTACCTCTTCTAGAGAACATTAATGTTGATGTCATATGAAAAAATATTTTGGCATTTGATAAGTTAGAATAAAATAATGCAGTCAGAGAGTTTTAAAAAATCTGTGTTTAAGAAGAGTGCAAGCAGAATTTAAAATATTTTCATTCTTAAACACATGTACATGTGTAGCAATAAATTGGTGGTGTTTGACCATAACAGTTCATAGTATGACGATCATCTCTTTTCTGTGTACTATAAGTGATCATGGGTATTTCATTTACATTATAGAGCATTAATGTTTGATTATATATTACAGTTATAAGTATTTATGAGTTAGGACCTACATATATATATTTACTCTTTATCACAGTAAGAATGTAGGATAGTTGTAAAGCTTTCTAAATTTCATGGTACTATTCCTTTCCAGGAAAATCATCCAATGACCTTTGCCCATCTATCAATGCTCTACTTCCATAATTTCTCTTAATTCAGATTGTAATATAAATGGCATCATGGGACACATAATCTTCTGCTATTCTTTTTCTCTGTTTTGTATGTCTATTGTTTCATCTAGTGTGTCTAAGTATCCAATCTGTTATATTAAGAAATAGAATTCCATTGTGAAGATAAACTACAAAGTTTATCTAGTCATTCGTTGAAGAACATTTGGGTTATTTGAGGGTGATAATGGACCTGATATAATTCTTGGTGCATGAGGTATTTTTGTCAGAGCATAACTTTTTTATGTCTCTAGTAAATGCTGGGAAGTGGAATTATTTTGTTTGATATTTATTTTACTGGCAAAAAATATTATGCTTTCAAAATATAATAGATATGTTTTATTTTACCACTTTAATAATAATTTCATTTTACTCTTACCCTCCTTATATTTCCTTTAAGAGAACATGTTTTTTTGTGGATGCCTTGAGGACTTTTCTCTTGGTCCTTGTAGTTTAGCATGTTCTTATCATAAGCTGAGAACTAGTTTTCGGTGTTGTCTTAGTCTGAGTACACTCATAAGATAAACTAGATTGCTTGGAAATCATAAAAACTGCTTTTTCACAGTTTTCAAGGCTGGAAGCCCAAAATGTAAGGTGCCAGCAGATTCCACATCCAATGAGGGCTTGTCTCCCTGATAAACAACAGTCTACTGTAAACTAGGAAGCTTAAATACAGAGATCTCTTTTGGGCTTTTTCTTATGAAAAAGCTCATCTCATTCGGGCCTATCCTTATGTTCTAATCACTTCCTAAAATCCACACCTCCTGAGACCATCCCTTAGTGATGGGAATTTCATCATATGAATTTTGAGGGTAAGTAAACATTTAGAAAATAGCATGTTTATTTGAATTCTCTGAGATTATATTTGTTCATGTCTTTTAAACTTTTTAAAATTTTCAGCTATTGACTCAATTGTATTTTGAATCTTTCATATTTTTAATAATCATATTTATTATTATTATATACCTTTTGTGCTTTAGTGTTTTGCCCTGTTGACTGTCTTATAGTTCTCTAATATTATATTATGTTGAATCAATTTTGAATGCTTTCTTTTTTTCTGTATTGGGAATTCACAACTTCTTGCTTGCCAGGCAGGCACTGTTCTACTGAGCTATATCCTCAGCCTTATGCTGTATCAGAGAAGGTCATCTATGTTAATTGCAGAAATTATATTAATCTGGAATCGTGAATTTAGTGTGAAGTGGACTTTTCACAGTGGCCAGATACTTCAATCAGCCTTTTGTGTAAGTGGTCTTCATGAGAGCCACTATTTTAGGCACTCCAGACATTTGAATGTGGTTTATTTGAATGACACAGAACTATTATTTTGGACAACTCTTGTCTCTTGAGACTTAGTGTTCCAATGAGATACTGAATGACTCAATTTTCTTTACATGGTTATTACACAGTTCAAATGATCTCCTTTATGTAGAAATGCTTCATGAACTGCATAATAATATATAAATTGAAACTAGTGTTAGACTTTCCTATATCATTACTAAGAAAACCTGAAATTATAATTTCAGGAAAATTTAAGGATTATGAAACAAAAGAAAACAAAGGAATAAGTAAGCCAAAAAGTGATCAGATATTAACAAATTCTTATATCCCAGAGTATTTCTGATATAGATTCAAGTTACTCATTGGCAGGTTGCTCAGAGTAAGTTTGATTTTGAACACCATTCATTTTCCTTAATATTTAAGACTCCACAGGAAAATTAATTATGAGTTATATTTTAAATACAAAGTGAACTTTGTTAGAGGGACAGATACCTCAAGAATTGCTCAAATAACCATATAAGCATAAACTTTCTCGATATAATATCACAGATATAGTACAAAGTGATATCAGATTATGCACATATATTTATTTAATTTTTGCTTTGATCATTTAAAAAAGAGGTTATCATTTATGAAGATGAAATAAGAAAAAATTTTACACTTAGATAAGGGGCATGATCAATAATGCAGGTATCAACAAACATTTAATTATAGAAAGGCAAATTAAGATATTAAATTATTTCAGTCCTCATCTATCACTTTCCACTGTCCCCTGAGCTTTTCATTTGTCACCTAGTATATATGGAAAGTGAAATTGTATTGTTTGAATACTGTCCACTGTATAAATAACAGAAAGATGAAATAAAAAGTAAAACTATATATTCTAAGGTTCCATGTTTTTTATTTTAAAGGGAAAAAGCATAAGTACACAATGCAACAGGTTAATAGGACAGTTACAATCATTAAAACATTCATTGTTTTATATTTATTTTTTAGATTTTAAGTTTTTAACATTAGTTGTTACAATAGTTGCCATGTTTTGAGTTTCAAAACAGGTTAGGGGGACAGTTAGGGTAGTTGCCACATTACAGATTGTTGTCTTTCTATTAGTTAATCAGAGTACAAGACGTAGGCAAGGTATCTGGTCTAAACAATGTTAGCACAAAGCATTCTTTTTGAGAAACTAAGAGAAGCTAGATGTAATACAATTTTAACTACCTCATGTGCACATAACCTTTTTCTTTTTCTTTTTCTTCCTTTACCCTTTTCCCCATCACAGTTTGTCTTTTAATTTTTTAACAGTTTTTTTTCCTTCAGTTCACAATATCTTTTGTATGTTGTGGATCTTATTTTCTTGTTCAATTTCTCACATTAGTAAGACAATACAGTGTTCACACACGGGTATGATTTATTTCACTTATGAGTACGACCTCGAGTCGCATCCATTTACATATAAAAATTTCCACTTTGTCCTTTATAAACATCCATTCCTCTGTTGATGGGCGTCTAGGACTTTCTAAGATTTAGCTATTACATACCCGGCTGCTAGAGCCATGGGTGCACATACATTGCTGTTGTGTGATATTTTTAATTCTTCTGAGAAGATGCCCTGGAAGGTGATAGCTTGGTTCTAAGGGGAATTCTAGTTCCAGTTTCTTAAGGAATCTCTGCACTGATTTCCACAGTTGTTGCACCGGTCTACGCTCCCACCAGCCGTGGAGAAGTGCTCTTTTTACCCCACAGCCCTCTAGTATTTGTTATTGTTTGATTTTTTGATGATTTCAATTCTTTCTGGGGTGAGCTGGAATCTCAATATTGTTTGAATTTGCATCTCTCAAATGACCAATGATGTTGAACACTTGTTCATATATTTATTTGCTGTCTGTATTTCTTCACCTGAGAAATGTGTAATAATCCTACCAGGTTTATAATAATGACTGATTTATTCTCAGAATTCTTCAGGATTTTTGTTAGCCTGTAGACTTTATTTCTAGGTTGGTAATGGTGAAGAGAAATATACTTTGTAACATTTAACATTTTTGAGGGTTAAAAATATTTGTTTAATTATAAGCATTTTATTTTGTAAACAGATTTAACTTTTGAATTTACATTAGTAAGTGTAGTGCGTAGACAAATATTTTACCAGTAAAATCTTCATATTACGAAGTTTGGAATTTTATAATATACTTTTTTGCTATGTTAGGGCTTTCAATATGTACAGAAATTAGAAAAATCTCTAATGGTAATAGAAGAAAATACTTTCCATTTAAATAAAAATTGGATTATAAAATATCATTGGTGCTTACAAATCTTTTAATCTTAATACATCATATATTCTGAAGCCCTGAATTATTTCTCAGAGAGGAAAGGAACATTATATTCATTAGATCTTATAATCATTCTGTCCAACATGGCATTAGTTGAATAATGCCATTTTGAAGATAACTATGTATAAAAAATATAAACTAATTAATAAAACTTTCAAAGTACAAAGATAAATTTAAACAATCAGTCTGAGTCAGAAAATTGTCTAAAATGTACTTTCTGTGAGGAGTACAAACATTTTTAAATGCATAAATTATATATCAAGTACATATTTTATAATATATGAAGTACCTATTTTATAACAAAAGCTTACTTAGCTCTATGGTTTAGGAAAATCCTGATTATTTTAACATGAGATGCTGTCAGTCCAAAATCAATTTTTGGTACTGCAGAAGTTGAGCAAATTGGTGGTATATTTAGGGTTTGTACATATAAATACTTGGTATCTAAATAAAATTTCTTAGTTGAAATGTAGATATTTGAGCGCCTCCTCAGTTTAGTTTCATACGTGGAAACATGTAAGAATTTGATAAATCTTGGGACCTAGGATAAGTCAAGGAATAGTTCAGAGATAATACCTGTTTGTTTATCCTCTTTCTTTAAATGTGATTATAATAATGTTAAAATGAAACATGTTAGTTGTATATATTGTGTAGCTATTGATAAAATCAGATTCTGAAAATAAAGACGTGCTTTTTCCTAAAACAACTTGAAGATACGTAAATCACGGGTGCGCTGCGCGGGTCATTTGTTTCAGTGGAAATAATAGCAGTTTGTGGTGATGCAGCAGCACGAGGCCCGACGTCGCGCTGGATAACTGTGTTAAACCGAGAAATGCTAAAGCTGTTTTCGGAGGTTCTTAGTAAAGCATTATGTCACCTATGGGAAGAAAACAAAGTTTGTCACTGGCCAGTAGTGATTACTCCAACCAGCAAAAAGGATTGCTTGACAAATGATTTCTTCCGAAACAATAAGTAAGGGAACTGAGGGTCATCATATATGTCTTAAATTGATACAGTTGTACTTTCATATGTTATTTTTTCTGACTTTGACATCATATTTAAACATAAGGTACCATTTCACAGAAATACACTTTGTCAATCAGCAAATGTTGGTAATGTTATGAATTTTGCTTCAATTCCTTCAAACCTCTATCATGTAAGTTCTAAGTCTCCAGATTTCTGGTTCAAGTGTAATTATTAAGGGATATTTTGGAGGAGCACAAAACACAAGCAAGATAAACCTGTTGAAAAAAAAGACATTGAGCTCTCAGAACTTCAAAAGAAGTACCTTACTATGAGACTATGAAACTATTTATTTTTCATTTCTTTTGCAGAACACTGAGAGGTCTTACTTTTTAACTGGGCCTTGGCTGTGTGCGGTGCAGCAGAGTCAGAACACAGACAGGAGCTGTCCGGCACCGACCAGAGAGCGCTGCTTATATCCAGCTGCAGGACTGTTTCAGTGAGGGTCAGAGCTGAAAGCTTGCTGTGAATGTTGAGTACACAGGTAAGGGTCCTAGATCCCTCTCTTTCTGATCTTAGCCACTCCAAGGTGCCCTGCCCCTTCTTCGAACAGACAACAGTATCATCTGAAGCTTATTAAGTAATCTTTTCACTGCTCCTTAACAATTTTACTAAACAGAATGCAAAACAATCAAAAAAATCCTAGTTCACCTTTTGATGCCTTACAGTGGGATATATGGGACTGGTAAAGTGCCAGGAATAGAAATCACTAAGTCGTTTGAGTCATTCCATTTGGGATTCTCATTAGCAGTCACTATACGCTTTGTCTGTCTATGGACATAGTAATAAGCATAGTATGATTCATTCAAATAACAGTCGCAAAATATCCAATTATGCTTCACTTTTATACAACCCTTGAGAATTACTGTTTCGCCTTATGCTTCACCATGGAACATGAGGTAAATTTGGCATACAGCACCACACTTTTATTAAAGTTGAAGAGCGAGAAATATACCAGCCCTAATTTAGTTTTATAGGTCCAGAAATTTTCCATTGCAAGAATAACAAACATACACGTGAGTGAATAATTTTGTTTTGTACATTTAGTAGAATATGATCCAGAGTCTTTAGGTTGCTAAAGAAAATGTAGGCATAATAGTACCATGGAAACAGTATTAATAATGTGTGGGAGGATGCTCCAGCCCCCACCCACAGCCAACACACAAACTTATGCTTTGTGTTGGATGGTTTATTATTCCCCACTCAGAGACAGACTACTGCAAGGGAGAGCACCTAATAAATGAGGAAATCTTATTGAGCTGCATGTTCCTTAGCAACAGTATTCCAAGTATTTCATGAAGGTGAGAAGTTTGAATCCTAAGACTAATTGTTTTAATTTAACTAAAAGTTGAGTAGCTAACATTACCATACATCATGGATAAAGTTTGTATTGTTATTAATAGCATAGGGAACTAAAATACATTATGTAAATATACTTGTTTGCTGTTCATTTGGGTATCAGCAGAGTCCAAAAATAACATTGGCCTTTATGAGATGAAAGTATACTTTCTAACTCTTTGATAGCGATATTGATCTTTAAAATTCCACGAACATAATTCCTTACATATTTGTTAATAATGTAGTAAAAAGAAGTTTCTGGGATTGTCGTGGGTCTGTCCTCAAATAGTAGTCTCTCTCCACTGGTTAGGTGCATGATGCAATTCTCACCAGCTCTTTAAGATTTACAGAAACTATACATTAGGAATAGGGAATCAACCAGAAGTTGTGCATCTAGAGCCCTTGGACAAGATCTGAGGAAATTCATAATAAAACTCATTAAAAGTGTGAACCACAGTAAATTTTGCGATTTAGGATTCTGGTTAATTTTCTTCAAGGGAAGACTGTTTTGCTTCTCTCTACACACGATCATCTTAAGAAATGACCAGGAGTCCCTTTGTCTTGGTTACTTTTCTCTCATTGCTGAGACAAAACACCTGACGCTCAGAATTAAGGAAGGAGAGGCTTTTTAGCTCACAGGTTGTGGAGGTTTCAGTCCATACCTGGCTGGCTCCCAGGCAGAGTGGCACATAGCAGAGGGTAACAGTTCATGGCAGCATAGACAGCAAAGGCAGCAAGCACTAAAGGGAAGGAATGGCTGCAAGCAGCCTCTTTCACTCCCTTACATATGCAACACTGTCCACCCCAGAGTCACACCCATAATCAATCAAACTCTAAAATCCTGCCCTATGACAGCATGAGGCTTTGGGAGGACACCCAGACACGTACCATAACACCCTTTCATAAAATCTTCAAAAATAGACTCAAAAGTGGTGGTGTCACCATTTAATCAAAGATCAAAGAAGAGAAAGTGAGGGAGATGAAAGGAAAACTAGTTTCTTCTCTCCTGTCTTTTTGATATCCACCTGCATACCTCTATGTGGCAGAAATTAACAAATATGTTAAGTGACAAAAGAAATTCAGAAATACAAATTTACATATTTCCAGCCCCAGAACTACAGAGTAAAACACAGGTGGGCAAACTGGACGAGAGACAACTGCAAAATAAGAAAGTCTAGTGAGTACACATTTTTCTCGGAATGTGAAGTTTATAGAAGAAATTTTAACTAAGAAAAGAGAAAGTTATTTACATAATCTTGGCCTTGCATTAAAATTTTATTTTGAAATATTAATCCACAATCTATAGAGTACATCAGGTGTGATCTGCTATTTAATAGAACAACAACAGCTTAGTTGCATACAATAACCAATTATTATCTCTTACTAGTGTATGTGTCAGTTATATAACTTTGGTTGGGCTTTCTCGTGTCTCTGATGACTTGCAAGTGAGCCAGTTTTCTCTGAAGATATTGGTTGGACTCCATATCTGTGGCAATGAGGGAAATGAGAATTTCTTCCATATAGTCTCTAAATGTTTATCTACCTAGCTTAGGCTTCATAAAGTGGTGGTATGTTTTTAAGTGAATGAAGCAATTCATTCAAGCTTTATATATAACTAGGCCCATAACTGTCAAACATCCCTTTCTCTCCATTTTCTTGACCAAATAAATTCAGAGCTCAGAAACAACGTATTTGAAAATAAATTCTATTAATGGAAGAAGCTAAGAAATCATGAGAAAAGCATTGCAGTAATCAGCCTCTTCTTTGTATATATGTATAGTTTTTCTGTTATCCTCAGATGTAGTATCAGTGAGTCTCTGTGAAAATGGATGTAACAAAACGGTGTCACTTTTGAGACTAAATTTGCACCAGAAGTTGTGGCTACTGTCTCACCATCTCTCTTGCTTTATTTACTCAAAGTTTCATGAGATAAAGAATTGAGGTAGCCCACTATATAGCTTAGAAGAAAATGTGCGTCCAACGAACTTCTTTAGAGATGTCAACACTGAGCAACAGCTCAACCGCCATCTTATAAGGCAGCAGGATTCAGAATTGTACATTCATAGGCATACAAATTTCTGAATTTTAGAAAATACTTATCATGACATGTTATGCCAGGTTGCTAAGTTTTGTGGTAATTGTGTATGTGTGTGTGTCCATGCACAAATGCATATATGTATGCTTGTGTGTGCATAGGTGTTTACATTTTTTTTAATTTTAAAGAAAATACTACAAAAATAAAAACAACAAATGCAAAATGCAAACAACACAAAGCAAGGACATTACAAATGATACAGAGCTTCAAACCAAATGATAGGGATTAACAGTAGTTGTTATATTACATATTGTTATCTTCAGCAAAGTTGGTCCGATCACCAGATGGAAGATGGAAGATGGATGAAATCATTAAAGAGAATTAGAAAATAATAATTTTGAAAGAACATTAGAGACAATATGGAGTGGCACAAGGCAGGATTGCAGGAATTCACCATTGGTTGTTATACTGCAAATTGTTCTCATCATATGAGTTGCTCAGATCACCGGATACAAGCATGCAAAATTGGTCAAAATAGTAGGAAAAAACTTTTACTCATTAGTATATCTGTACTGTAGGTGTCTGATGGCTTGTTGGGTGTTTACATTCTGCCTCATCATTCATGTTTATAACACACCTATGGAAAAAAGCTTTGAGTTGTGTGAAATTCTAAAACTGGACTGTAGTAATTATTAATAATTGAAAGTGCTTGGAAATATAAAATTTTGAAGTTATTCAGATAGCAAAATAAATGAGTTCACATTGCAGTTTTAAAAGTGGTGATTAAGAGAAACAGGAATAAACCTTGTGTGCAATCTTAGAAATTCAATTTTTCATAATAACTTGAGGTTTTAGAAAATATTACTAGTCTCATCTGTAATAATTTTCCATGATGCTTACTCTATAACAGAGAAAAAGAGGAAGCAACCAATATGTACAACCACAGTGACATTGAATTTTCTTAAAGTAGTAATTTGGGAAAAAGCCAAAAACTATGGCCAATCACTTCAAATGTTTCAGAAGAATTTCTCATGGCATTTATAAAGTGACTTTATGGTAACATTAAGAAAAAATATATCACTGACTTTATCACCCTCTAAAGCACCATGAATAATCCTATCTCTTCTAATGGTTTCACAAAACAGCACTTTTTTCTTGTTATTGAATTTGTCATTCCCTTCTCATTATATTCAGCTACTTTCAAGCAAATCCTCATAAAGTTTCACTCTATTTAAACAAAAATTCTCCCAATTTTGAATCATAACCTAGGAATGCTGTACATATTCCAGAAACAAATATCTAAATATTAATTTTTATGGTTAAAATTTATATTCAAAAATTCAAAAACTGAATATAATACTATAATTTTATAGTGCACACCATTTTCCTTTCCTTCAAACACACACACACACACACACACACACACACACACACACATTCAGTATAAATAAGGTTTTATTTTCCCTTACATTTCCGCCAAATCAAAGTTTCTGCAGCTGCATGGCTCTGGACCGCAAGAAGAAATGCCCATGTGTGGGGTACTGGCTGTTTTCATTACCAACGTTATCATTGCTTCTGTCAAAGATAAATAAATTGACTTTAAGGTAGGTGAAGAGCCAAGACAAGTGGCAAGTAAAGACAATCTGAATTAGCCCTTGATGTTTCTTTTCTGAAACTCTTCCAACAACGTTCTAGAGATTGGCCCCATCAGTTTTCCAACCTATTTCTCATTGTCAATATTTGTTAACACAAGTGTAACATACAGAAACTATACAAAGGCAGTTTGAAGATGTTTGGTTCTTCTTGAGCAGAGAACACTGATGAAAGGCCAGGGAGGTCTCCTCCTGTTCACAGGCTTTGCTTCTGGGGCGTGCTGACTGCCAAGGAGGTCGCTCTCCCAGGGCCACACCCACCTGGCCAAATCTCCAGCACAACCTGCCAGTGGTGCTTCCTATGCTTCACAGCTGTGCATCTCTTTGAGATTTTAAAGAAAAATTTTAGAAATTTTCCTTCCCTTTGGCAGAATTTTCTTACTAATTTCTTAACAGACAAGAATACTGAGTTGCACAGTAAAATCAAATGTTGAGTTGAAATCAGTTCTTTAAAACTATTAGCCTATATATGCATTTAATATGAAGGCAGTACATATTTATTGATAAAGAAGCCATTATTTATTGCTCTACTTTCAAAAAAGTAAGTATTAGATAAGATAAATGTCAAAGTACATAAGGGAAGTGGGAGGTGTAAGAAAATATAGGCTGGAAAATAAAAGTAAAAATTGAAAGAAAAGTGTAATAGTGAAAAGATAGTGACAAAGAAAGCAAGGGCTGGGATGTGGCTCAGCAGCACAGGCGCTTGCCTGTTGATCACAAGGTCTTAAATTCAATTCCCAGCACAAAGAGAGAGAGAGGGAGAGAGAAAGAGAGAGAGAAGGCAAAGCTTATAGAAGAAGAATGTATGGAAACCTTTGGAGACAAAGAAAAAATAAATCCTAAAAAAAATGGAAGGGTAATTAATAAATTCTAAATTATCAAAGCACAGTGTTCTTCATGTAAAATGTTTCAAATTGAAGTGTATATTTTAGTATAATTCCAAATTGTATTTGGATAAATGATGATCTGTTTAACCTCATTTACTGCTCTTCAAATTGGTAAGTTGTAAACTTTTAAAGTAGTATTTAGTGCCTGCCTGGCAAGTGCAAAGTTCTGAGTTCTACTCCCAGTACCAAAAAAAAAAAAAAAAAAGAAAAGAAAAGTAAAGAAGCACCTTACAAATTATGTTTTGTAGAAACTTAGGCTTGTTTAAAAATACCTCCATGTTATAATGTTTCATTCTGATTTAATATTCTACTTTCCAGGCCACAATAACAAACATGTACCACATTATCTGAAAATTTGTAACTCTATGGAATTAGATTCTTTTCGTTGCCTTAATCAGGATAAAATTTCTTCTGCCTTACCTGTTTCAGAAAATTGTACTTTTAGATGGTGGGAAAATATATTTTGAAGGGTTTATCTGAGTGAATAAATATTATCTCATCTCTACAGTTTAAAACAAGAGATAGAACAGATTTGTTCACTGGTTACATGCCATAATATTGCTTTCTAAAATACAAAATAAAGAATTATTTACTGTAACCTGAATTATCTGAAGGCTTCATTTTGAAAAACAATATGAAAAACAACTAAGTACCAGTAGAGCAGTTTTTAGCAATTAAATCAGGTCAAAATTCAGTTACAAAATAAAGTTGATGTTTGCCACCTCTTTGTAAAAGGAAGACACCTTGGTTTTCCTCTCCATGTTCATTCCTGCACCTGGAAAAGAAAAAGTTACTTGAAAATAAATGTGAGATAAACTAAAAGGCAGCTCATCGTGCTGTTTCCCTAAGGAAGTTATGAGATACAGACGGCAAATTAAAAGCCGGGGCAGGGTCCTTCTGGTTCTTCCTTTCAGCATGAAAAACAATTTTCCTCTTTAAAATGAGTTCAGTGTACAATACCTTCGAGATGATTCATACTTCACTGACAGCTGTTTGCCTTCAACCCCACCTCAGATAATTTACTCTTCTCTCTGGTCGCATTTGAAGTCTACGTAAACATGCCCGGTAAATTCTCCAGGTAACAAGTTAAAGTTTAGATTGTCTTTTGGCAATGGATTTCCAACCAGCCGGAAAACAAAGAGAAGTTGCGGATACTTTTGAGAGAAAATTAAAGATAGGAAATTTTAATTGGCCTCCAGTTGTGGTTATTGTTATTGGTTAAATTCTAATTATGTGGTGTGAATTACATGGTATTAGTATGAACCTCAAATTAAGGCAATGTGCTTTTTTACATTTTCTTTTTATTTGTAATGTTTCTGAGGTTCTAATGGATCTTTAATATATGAAATGTAATGATGTTAAAAAACTTGGATATGATTCATACAATTAGCATTTTCAGTATTGGTAGAGGTAAAATAAGTTTTTGATGGTACTTTTACAAAAAGCTCAAGTATTGCCTAATAATTGCAGCCAATATTTGACATTATTCCAGAACATAATAGTATGGATTTATTTTTGTATGCTAGTGGATTAAACAAAATGTCAATAGATTACACAGGTTAGATTCTAAAATGACTTGTCCTTTGTTTTAGTGTTAGTAAAGCAGAACACAAACTACTGCATATGCAAAACATTTTTATAATAATACTGTTCTTACAATATATATTGCTATGATAGATGTGCCTACATAAGGCACACATTTTTGTTTTGTTTTATTTTCCTCTCTGCCTATTTTTAACTTACATCAAACATATACATGATAAAGAGTCATGCTTTAAGGTCTCCTTTTTATATGCTTTTCCAGAGAAATCATTGTAGAATCTGAATTTACTTCTTCTTTTTAAAAGTATATTTTTAAACAACTCTAGTGAATTTAAGTATGGGAATAATTTATGCAGATCAGTGGAATAAATGTAGCAAAACACACAAAAAACTCTTCAAATACTTTCTTGAAAGATTAATTTGGCACATTTCTAGGCCAGGTTTTGTTTGCATAGAGAGTTGCATTTTTGAAGTTAATAAATGAATCTGAGTTAACTCTGTTTCAGCACTAGAAAAAGTGCAGTCCCACAGCAAATGTGGATATTCGGTAAAAAATTTTGAGAAAATCAACGTGACTTTAATTAGTGGAGAGCAACGCCATGTGTGACTTTTTAGCAGAACGTACAAGGATTCTCAGGTCTGGCATCATGTCCTGAGACTGTGCTTACACTAATTGGTGAGTCTGCTTCACAAAACAGCCTTAGTACACAGCCATGACTGGTAAGGGAAGCGAAGCGGAAAGGGTGGATGTGCCCTTAATTGTACTGTGATTGCCAACTTGCTTGAATTAACAGCCTGGATGATTGGTCGAGTGCATTGCTGGGTATGTCCTGGTGGTGGTGGGTTTGTAAACTGGGGCCCATAATTTGCTTCCTGTTCCTCTCCTCGCTGGTATTCTTTCAAATAACAGTTTCCCATTTCCCAGGAAATGATACTGCTGGTTTGGAGCCAGCTGATCAGGGACTGAAAGCTCTGCAATGTGACTCATAAATATTTCCTCCTGTAATTTGTGGGTACCGGGTACTTTGCTCCAGGAATGGGAAAACTGACTAATACATAACATACTGAAAAACAGATCATTTAATTTGGAAAAGCTCAAAATGACCTGAGCAGAAATAATCTAAGCAACAAAATAAATGGCAAGATGTTAGATTATAAGTGAACATATAAAATAACTATGCACAAGTCCAAGCTTGAATGAATAAAAGTTGAAATTCATACCTGCAATTCCAGCGGTCTGTGGGAGCGAGTGGGATAGAGGATCAGAACTCCTAGTGCAGTGTTAAGCAATGTAGTGACTTACTGTCCTGTCTCAGAAAAAATAAAGAAAAATGAAATAAAACTTTGTTAACAGGGCTGATGATTCAGTTCCATGTGAAGGCCCTCAGTTCGGTCCACATTACTGAAAAAAGATGGAGTTCAAAAATTACTAAAATAAAGAATTTCTGAAAATATATTTGTATTTTTAAAAAAGTAGGCAGATAGAAGACAGGGACAGAATTAAGAGGTACAGTGCTAGCCTTCAAAATTCTAGAAAACACTGAAGGATGATTACAACAAGAAAGTGCTAAACTGCAATGTGATTTTGCTCACATTTTTGTCATCTCAATGGCTATTTTCAGTTTTATTCTGAATTTAATTCTTCTTTACAAAACAGTTCATGGGTCACTGGTAGGATTCACAATCCATGGTTCATTCCAAGGGAGGGTCAGGTGTATTTCTGTGTTCTGTGACAGCAGGTGTCCAGGGTAACTTTGTTTTATTTATTAACATTTTGTAACCCTCTTTCTATCATCATCTTAATGTGAGCAGAAACTTTCAATTCCTACACCATTCTAGAGATAAAAAAATAATTACCTACATGGTGTATGTGTACCATAACTCTGGACTAAGGTATACTTCTTAGGTTTCTCCTTTCATACAAAAACAACTCACGATGATCTGTTGTACATCACGGATTTAGTTTTAAATATTTAAGGAAAAAAATATGCCACATGTACACATGCAAGCGTACCAGTAAATAAAAACAGGTAAAAACCGTCCTACATTTGTCAGTACTACTGATTTTTCTTGATTGATTTGTTCTCTATTCTTAAGGAAATGTGTTATGAGTTCTATGTACATACATTTGAATAATGAGATATGAGTCCATTAAAAATTAAATGCTACATCTGAATTACTGTATCACTTCTGTTAGTCTTTTCATAAGTTTCAAAGTGTTGGCTAAGATAGTCCAAAAATCTGACACATGCTTTAAATAATTTCTTTCAAACTGAAGCATTAAAATGTAATGCAAATATTTTAATATATTCAATTATTCCTCATTTTGTTCAATACTAAAATCAGAAATCCACACAGGCAAAGGAGCAACTTAGATTTAACATTGAAGATTAAATTTCTAAATTAAATAATACAGTGCTGATGATAGTCATATGTGCACATTTTTTTCCAGCACACAGGCCCAATCAAGTCTGTGGTGTTTTGTGACTGATTTGTTTTTATTTTTAATTAAAATAACACATTTAAAATGTAAATTTGGACATTTTTGGTCATTTGTCATATTCTATGAGCACAGACCTCATAGATCACTGAACAAAAGTATATACAATGAATTTGGGGCGGCTTTTTTGAATTAAAAGTAAACAAGTCAAGTGTGGTGTCCTATGCCTATAATTGTAGCACTCTGAGACCCTGAGACTTGAGCATCTCAAGTCCCATCCCAGACTGGGAAATATAAAAACTTAATGATTTCTTGATATCCAGACTTGAAATAAAAAGAAAGAAAAAAGGACTGGACAGTGGAAAAACACACACTGCACACATACAGAGACAACACACACCAGTACACATATAGTGCATCATATAATAAAAATGTTATGACTGCATGTAGAAGCAGTAATTACTCTCTTAACAGCTTTGCAATGTTCACAAGATGGCTTATTTCTTTCCAGAATTGAAAAATTGCATAGTTTAGTTTAAAACCCAATGTCTAAATGTAATTTATAAGTATTCAAACAAAGCCAAGTCTAAGTAAAAAACTGATGTCAAAAAATGATTTTTATATATAGCAGGAAATAATTTTTAATGTAAAATATGGGCTTGTAGCTATATGATACAATGTACACTTAGCATGAGGAAGGACCTGAGTTTGGTGCTCAGGCTGTGAAAACATAAATTAAATAATATCAAATCTTTTATTTTCCTTAAATTTAAACTGTCATGTAACATTCTATATGATTTTGGAAGTTTTCATGAGGCTGTAATTGTATGAGACAAAATTAACATCCCATTTCTGACTGATTTAATTAATTTTTCTCAAGAGGCTTAGGGTTATGTATCACCATGTATCCGGGAATTTAAATACCTTTTAAAAGTTATTTGAATAAATACAAAGCATGCTGTTTCTCACATCATCTCAGTCCATTATTCTGGGTTTTATTCTTTTCCCATAAATGACCCTGGTCATTAATGGATTTAAATACCATTAATGGATTTAAAAGATCTTTTCCTAAATTTATCTAGGTAATGTGTTTTATTTTAGTTTTAAATATCAAAACTTTTCCATCATTTGTGTCATAGTTTCTATATCATATTTTCCTAAGATGAAATTAGTTTCATACATCTAACTAATTATTTTAGCATTTTATTAGTGTAACAATAAAACTTTACTCTCCAAGTGACCTAGTAATTATCCACAGATAATGCATAGTTTACCATAATTCTAAATCTATACCTCTCTTCTACATACAGCCACATATTAAGTATGATTGGAATGACAGATTTGCCTCACAACTGACGATGTTATCCTAATTGGATGAGATACGTCATTTGTGATCCTTGACAGATGCAGAGAACAAGGTTGGTGTGAAGGTAAAACCTAAGTCAAATAGAAAAATACCCAAATTTCAAAATATGTGTTTTCTGTGAACGTTGATATCAATTCATGCTTTTCAAGATATACAACTTCCATGTTTGCAAATTACTTTCTATTTTTTTCAAGAGTAGAGTGGTACTAAACATCTTTATAAGACGAGACAGCAGTTTGTTTTTAGAGATACTAAATAATCAATAAGTAAAGGATTCGTGTCAGGGGAAAGGGAACTAACTATAAAGTCCAATAACGATTACAGAATTTTCTTTATCTTTTTAAATTACTTTTTGCTTTCTTTTTTTGTTTTTTGTACCTGGGATCTAACTCATGGCCTTGCATTTGCCTCACAGACACTTGTGTCCCTGAGCTATACCCCTGGCCAACAGGATTTTAAGTCACTAGTTGCCAATATTTTTTACAGAAATATTTAATAGCGTTTAAATGAATAACAAACACTATCTACTATTGTTTCCTCAGAAATGTAAACCTTGCTTATTTATGCTTCTTAAAAATATTTACTTTAGTTGTAAAAATGTATGGTATACAGAATAATCATTTGATACCAATATGTAATGCATAGTGATCAAATTCATGGAATTTTCTATCAAGGAATTTGCTGATGGTGAATCTATGTGCTGAGGGGTAGAATATGTCAAGCATAAATCTATTTTTAGAAAACAAAGATTAAGTACAGACTTTGATGAGTGAAAGTTTATAGGTAAAAGGAGAAAAATAGTAATGTCTTCTCTCACATAGACTGAGAATTGAGTATTGAACCATTTTAATGTCTGACTGGATCATGTAAAATATTTAATTTTCTCTGATAATTGATACAAGAGACTACCTGGCAATTTCCTGGCAAACAATCACAAAATTGTAGGCCTATCAAGCCATAATAACAAAAAAAAGAACATTTTAAAAAATAAAAGTAAACATGACCCCAAAGTACTTATTACAAGGGAATAACCAGACAGAAAATTTGCAATAACTATTATAAACAAAAGCAATAGTTTCTAAAATTTGGCCTAAATATCATGAAAATGGTACTTATATTCTTTCAAATTATCTGCTCTTTAATATTTATTAATTGCAATCAATAAAATAGGAACTTTACAGTGAAGAAACTTTACAGGCACCATCTTAATCAAATATTCAAATTTAGTAGCAACAATAATCATGGGACTGACTAGTTTCACAAAGAAGGACACGACAGTACTTCTGTGGTGTTCTAGAGAAAGGAAAAAGATCAAAGGAGGGGAGGGAGGAAGGCCTAAAAAGAAAGGGTCAGTCTTATGATGAGAAAATATCTGACAAAATAGAGAGGCCAAATACCTGACCACTGCTCTTAGAAATTTGCAGTCATGAAACTCAGTGGATTAATTATTAGCGTTTTATCAGTGACACTTTTCTGCTTCCAATAATCTCTATAACAGAAGTTGTATAAAGAGTATTTTCTGTACATGAACTTTTCTAAGATTATTTCAAAATAAAATGTTTCAAAAGTTGTGAAAATATGGTAGAATGTAAAATTCTTTAGAATGATTTTGTGAATAGAAGGTCATTTGTGTCATCTGTCTATTTCATTTTATTGTACACAAAATGAGTTAAGATACATGCTAAAGAAGAAATAAATTCATTTCAGTGTAAGGCTCTTACGTGTCATCTTATGAGGGCAAAACTTTTGTCAGTTCCACCCTCCCCTGAAACTAACACTTGATAAAGTTCTTGCAGTACAGTAGGCCCTGAATGAAAACCTTGTTAATATACAGATTAGCAAAGTGAGTGGAAAAGTGTATTTTCCAAATACTGGACCATCATGATATTGTTCTGGGACTTTTCCAGTAGCTTGAGATGAGCACTGGGAGATGAGCACTCGGGTCTTCCTTTTTCTGTCCATTGTTTAGTGTGAAGTTTAAAGCAAGAACTCAGGTTTACAACTGGCTTGTTGTTTTATCTGGGGAAATAAAACATCTTTGTGACAGAATGAAACCACAATGCTGTAGGAGGCTTCCACCAAACACAACTGAACTATCGTTTTAAAAGTTAGAACTGCAGAGTTAAAAATTAGAAAAGCAGTGCACACACACAGTTGAGAGTGGAAGGAAGTGTAGTCCTGTGACGAGAGCAGGGTCTGGGAAATAGCGAACGTGAATAATAATATTGCTGCTCGAGACTGAGCTCTTCTTTGGTGTCCCCAACATGGGGCAGAAATGCCAGGAACACAAGAACTAAGAATCAGTCAGTTCTAATGGAAGAGAAGCTAAATCGTTGTAAATGAGAAATACGTGTGTACATGGTGAGAAAGAGACAAAAAACGGGATGAAAAACGGGTTGATGGAGGAGGATCACAAGTTCCAGTCTCACTTGCGCAACTTAGTGAAACAAGAAATGCTGTATCCGATGAAGATGTGGCTGGGGATCCCGCTCAGTGTGAAGACCCGGGGTGCAATCCCCAGTAACACACTTGCATGGAATGTCCCCCCCCCCGTGTCTCTCTGTGTCTCTCTCTGCAGAGAAAAGGCAGAGGTTATAAATCTTGTGAAGTCTGTGCCTGTGGATTCCCTGAAGCCTTCCCAGAGTCAGTGAGACATCTAGCCCCTAACGTGTTTGGAAGAAAGAGGCACTGGACTAAGCCGATGATGTAGAGATCCCGCCAGCGCACACGCGCTAGCATATATTTCATCTTGGAGCGTTTACCTGCACTCCCACAGTAAAGACTGGTTTCAGCTCATCTTGCCCTGGCTCCAGTGAATGTTCCCTTTAAGCAAAGCGCTTTAAGCAAAGCACACTATCTGATGAAAATCTCTTTATTTTGGACATTTTTTCTATGCTAAAGCATGCAGAGATTGCAAATTCTTTTCCGTAACTACATTTTTTAATGGATGACTCTAACATTATTATTAAATGAGAAAATAATTTGATTCTGAAATCAAGACTGGTCAACTGTTCAAATCAATTTTCTTGTGGTATCTGTTCGGACAGAAAATACTCATCTATGGTAAAAATTAGTTCATAAGGTGCTGGGATATAGCTCTGTGACACAGCACCTGCCTGGCAAGCATGAAGTCACACGTTTCATTCTCTAAAAAAAATGTTCATAAATCGTTGATAAATAAGGTGTTTATAAGAGCACAATACAATTATGAACTTCAGTAGAAGTTAAATTTATTCATCAATGTTGGTGATGCATTGGCATCCAGGAAAACTATGCTTTAATATTAAGGAGAGAATTATTATCCTGCACCAGGATTATCTCCCCAGAAAGGTCCTCCCTGGGTTAGTGATAACTATACCTGCAAGATTTCCTTTACTTCCAGAGACAGTGAATGAGATACTGGCTACCCACAGCAGTGGGGACTTGATGTAGCTTTACACTGCATTTTGTTTATTTTTAAGTGTTGCGGTTACAAGATACATAATTATATAACATTCTCCCATTAATTTCACTTGTTATTTCCTATTATTTTTACTCATTACAAGCTGTTTCTGATTATAGCAAAGCTGATTTTTCTCAAGAAGCCATACTATCACTTTCAAATGGAAAATAACTCAAAGACCATATTTTATTAATTACTGAATTTGAATAACACAAAGATACACAGTTCTTTTAATAAAACATAATAATTTTACACAACTGAAAAGCTTCTTCTACTTAGTATTCAATTCTAAACTATTGTGAATTAAATGATGTTCTCACTAGCACAGTAGTCAACGATTTCCACCTATTAATAGAAGTAGTTAACAATCCAATTAATTGTGATTACCTTCATTTTCCTATATGATGTTTTATGATTGCTTCTGAAGTTTCTCATTACTAATTCTAAGCCTTATTACTCAAGACTTCAGCAACATTAAATAATTCAACCTTGTCCAAGGGCATTCATAAGCAGTGGTGCAAAGAAATTCCAGGATCTCTTGTGCTCTTCATTTCTCCTGATAAGCAAACATGATTTTAGAAAGGAAAAATTAAATTCCCATTTAAATAGTCCATAGACCTTTCCATCTCAGTGTATCTAGAACTGAACTCATGGCCTTCATCTCTGAACATTATTCTTTTCCAATTTTGTATTCGATCACTAGATATCAATTCATCTAATACCTGTTGAATTTTTCTTATCTAACCACTAGATGCTATGGAGAGGTTGTTTGTCAAGTGTTTTTTCCTGTGCCTTCATAAATTTGTAGGTGGCTGAAAGATATTTCCTCTGAGGAATTTGACATTTAAGCTGAAACCTGAAGGATGAGTAAATATTAACTAAATGAAAGGCAGGAGCAGAAGAGAATTCATTCCTGGCACCCTGAAAAACAGGTGCTGAGACAGAACCTATTATGGTATGCCAGAGAAAATGAAAGGCAGCGGATGTCCCCAGAATGGGAAGTAAAGAGGAGACAGTGCCAGTAGGTGATCAGCAAGGACAAGCAGGGGTCACAAGAACCTTGCAGGCCACACTGATGAAATGTAATTGGATAATTTACCTTTACTGCATACATAAGTGCCAGTTGTGAAAATCACTGTTTCTGCATTGTGCATTTAATCTATACATCAACTTGGTGAAACAATTATTTTCGCCACATGGAGCATTCTGACTGTCAAGTGAGTAGAATAGTTAAGACTGCATGGCTTATAAGTAATGGGAATAGAGTATTGGTTTTAAATACAATGAATCCAAATTAGAGCAGTTCCAACTTTAAAGACAAGCATTCTTCTACAGTTCCCACAGTAGGAATCTATAAAATAACTTTAAGCAGAGGATTAAGAGTTATTCCGACTATCTACAGCTTGCTAGCCCTTTCATAGCTACAGTCACCGCCTTCTGCTTCCATCAGAATACACCCAAACCCCACCCTTTAGCTACATTCACCCAAGCACAAGTTAGCTTTTCTGTGTGACCTATTCCTCTGGCTTTCTAGGGGCTTCCATTCTGAACACCACACCTTCTCTTATCATTCCGCCCTGAACCTCTCCTTCATCAGTCTGAATCATCACTTAAGGAGCAATACTGGTGATCCCGCCTCATGCTGAAAGATTGTAAGCACCTGTCCATGTGCTAAGTGTAAAATCTACATTCTTCACTCTCTCATAAGCTCTGTATGATTTGTTTACTGACTCTAGATCCAGCCCAATTTTCTAACAAACTCTCTTTTAATCATTAAACTGCAGACACGTCAGACATAAAAGCGCACTTCAGATTTATCACCATGTACCATATTCTTCCTGTGCTTGAAATGCTAAGCATCTCTGCCCTCCCACTCCAGTTTCCCACTGATATTCGCTCACATATCACACTCAAACACATAATTACTTCCCCCAGGACATATTGTTATATCCCAGGCTAGGTTAAAAATCCCTATTCGCGGGAGATTCAAATAAGGTGCATTTGCTGTAGGTATTGGTTTGTGCATTTTTGGCAACTTCTATCAGCAAATACAGTAGTCTCAGTAAAAAAAAAATCACTTCTCTTAAAAAATATCTGGTGTTGTTTTGTTTTATTTTATCTTAAGAGTTACTAAGTTTAAACACAATAGTTACTAAACGATCATCATATAATTTACTATGGAATGCCTTTCAATTCTTTCCCTTGCAAATCTCCATGGTAACTGTTTCGGTCACTACTTAACCATGTTTGTAGCACACCATTTGTCACAAAATACATGCACTATAGACTGGTAATAACTGTTACTCTTGTCTTGTTTTTAGCTATCTTACAAGAACTAGCTTCAAAACGTAATTATTTGCAATGTGGAACATTTGCTTCTCTGCATAAAAAAATCTTATGGGTGCTATGTAAGACTGGAAACAAATACCAGATTGAATCCAACAAGTTTTGAAGCATAAACTTTCTCTGCCCTACCCGGATGTTCAGGTAATGTTGAAGCCTGTGTTTCATGTTATAAACTATGAAAACCCTACTAGTACAGCTGGGAAGGATGAGTTGACAAAATAGCATTAAATTAACAGTTGCTAAGAATACTGTACTCTTAAAGGATTTTTTGAAAATATCAAATGTACTTAAATTATGTTCTCCAAAAGAAGGTCGATAAACCAAATGAAAATAACTTTTCAAACGCACCATATACGGCTTGTTTTCAGTATGGTTATCAAGAAATATTGTACAAATTAAGACAATACAATGGAGCTCTCTAAAATTTAAAGGAAAAGATTTAAAAGCTATTATTTTCCTAGGCCCCGAGTCCCGTGTGCAGGAGTAGCAGGAAGGTTTGCTCTAAAAGGTATTATTCCTCCTCGTTTTATTGCCTATTGCTGAAGTGGTGTTAGGTCAAACCAGTGAGATACTTTGCTGATGGTATTGCTATACATACATGGATTTATTGATAGAATTATGACATTGCAGAAGCTTTTCAATTAGTGTTAGAGCCATTAACTAGGTAGGGAATATATGGATAGCGGCACTTTATTCAATTATACTTATAAAGATGTATTACTGCAGATGAAAAGAAGCAATGGAAACACTTGTGTATAACAGTACCTAAGTGAAATACCAATAAAATGCTTCTTTTATCTCTCAAACCATATAGCTGATAGAGAGTTTTGCTACCCCTTCAACCCTAAATCTTGTGAGCTGGATCTGTTCCCTAAATGTTCTTAGCTCTTGTGTGAGTTACAAGGAATTGAGCTTTGCTATATTAACAAAGGGATGTAAAACTCCTTGTGCCAGCTTTTTAGAGGTTTGTTTCATGTCATTCAATTAGCTGCTCAAATATCAGCCTATCATCATGACTTTCTCTGATTACTCTGTCAAATGTGTTCACGATTTTAATAATAGCATTTATACACTTCCCACTGTTTTATACTGTTAGCTGTAAAAATATCCAGGTTTATCAGATCTGGTAATTCTTGCATTTTGTTGTACGGTAAGCCATGGAAAGCACAGAGTTCAAATGCTATATATGTTATTCCTTTTCATCTAGTAGAACAGAAAATAGTAATTCATCCATACTACCCTCTACTATCTATAATGATGAATATCACAAAGTGTTACAAAATTAGCTGGGTATTTTTCATATACAGAGAAACTGATAGCAAATGCAGATCTGGTATCTAAAATATAAACTATAGGCAAATGTTAAATATCATTAAAAAGTAAGTTAAGTAGTCAGTGAATGCTAGGCTATCATGTCTGATATACTCAAGTATGTACTAATTCAGTAGAATGGAAGAATTTTTAGTGTTTGTGTAACAGTCCAGGGCAGTTCTTAGCAAGATATAAGTGTAGATTCCATAGTCATTCATGGGCCTAGGTTGAAAACAATTCTACCATCTTCTACATAAGACCATTCCAGATTACCAGACAAGCGTTCACTTGCCAAAATAAGTTGAAACAGAAAAGAAGGTACATATTATCTTCATTCACTCGCCAAGAAGTGTTTATAGACTTTATTATCATAGCTCACTTCAAAAAGTCTGAGAAATTTAGCTTCATTCATGGGGAGAAGAAAGTTTGATGCTCATTGGGCAGGCTCCACCCAAGTAGAATAATTTATTGGTAAATGGATAATAGATTATGTAAACATTTCTCTTATAACAAAGAAATTGTTCTTTCTGAATTTGATGTTCTGTAAAGATATGCATTATACATTGTATGATGCCTAAAAGTTTCCGATTACGTGGGGCAGTACAAACCATATTTTCCCCACAGACTATCCATTTACTGTCCCTTCAAAAGTGTACAGGTTAAGATTATTAAATATGTGGAAGCTTTACTAATAAAAAAGTACTTTTGTTATAAAGCACTCATAATACAAGCTCAAACAAGTAGTATCAACTGTGAAACACAACATCACAGTTATATTTACCCTAGCATTAGTATCCAGAATTATAATCAGCTTTATATGTTTATAATGTGATTCATATAATCTTTCAGCCATCTCTTCTGTTTGTTTCATATTTCAGACCTAAAATTAAAAAAAACTCACCCGTGAGACATTGACCTTAAAACACTGTAGCTAAAATTTCTGTCATCTATACTAAGAATTTATTAAATAGCATAACTTTAAAGTGAGCAAACATTAATGTATATAGATCAGTAACATATTGCAAATATCCTTGCTTGGTTACAAAAGTATAAGATGCTAAGGCTCACATATAAACTGAAATTCATGTGAATTCTGCACTGTCCACACTGATTAAATCTGCTTAAATTTGCTGATGGAAAATTGTTGCATCTAACTCAAATAAATTCTTCAAGGTTGTATTAAAGAATACAGAAAGACACCAAACTTGTTTTCTAAGCCTGTGACATCATTTTGTGATTGTTTTTGTGCCTAAACTATGCTAAATAGAAACTACAGGAGGATTTTTTTATAGGAAGATATTGATGTATATGATTCTCCCGTATCAAGACCTAAAAAATCAGACTAAAATTATACTCAGCCATACTAACATTTCATGTCAACAAATCTGAATAAAATTTTTGTCTGATCCTCTAGAAATTAGGTGTAGAAATTATCTCTCCCAAGCAAGCTGATTTCAGCTAGGATGATAGTAATGTTCCCTTTGACACAATCTTTAAACAAATGTAAGCTGAGGTAACTTGATGTTAACCACTGTTTAAAAATTTTTCTTTGTCCCTGCTTTTTCCATATTAGAAAAATAACTAACTAGCCACTGTGTCTTTTATTGTTTGTTTCTAATTTTTGTCAACCTTTTTTTTTTATTGTGGATCTCTTCTGCTTGGTCGATTGAGGCATTCATTCTAGAATAAAGTGTTGTTTAATTTTATAATCTATAATAAACCAAATTAAGAACTTTAAACTAAATTATAATTTCGTCCCTTGACAATAGGGGCAGCACTTCCTACCATGGCAGAACTCACTCTGGCACTTACTTTCTGTCTGGTTACTTTTATTATTGCTGAGACAAATACCTTAGAGCCAAAGTTAAATGAGAAAAGGATTATTTAGATAATTTTTTTTTATTTTACAAGATTATTTATAATCATCACCCAGAGAATCATAAACAAGAGAGTTCAGGAAATCCGTCCACACACTAAGGACCAAAGAATCCAGCTGAGGTCCTGGATCCCATGATATTTTCCTGCAGGCCCACCTGAAGACCTAACAGTTTGTAGAAGATTCAGTCCTTGATCCATCGGCTCCCGGGCAGGATGAGACAGGAGACTGGCAGAGCAGAGGAAAAACGACTCAAGGTGAGCAGAACGTAGTAAAACAGCAAGGGGTAACCGCACCTCTTTCATCCCTTGGGCCTTACTCAGGCTGCCTGCCCTTATCCTAGGGCCCTTGGTCCTAGCACTGCACCGAGAATCAAACCCAACATCACATAGTCTAAATCCGGCCACCCTGAAAAAGCCCTGCCTATGACCACGTAAGGCTTTGAGGGGACATTTAGATGCAAGCCATAACGTTTTCGTTATAACATACCATCTTCTATTAAGGAGATTAATATCCCTCAAATAGTTTTTACAATTAAAAAGACATAATCTCTGAGAAAAGAATAGTATAATATCTCAATATTAGGATGATTTCTCAATTCTGAACTGATTATAAATTGTTACATTTTTCTGATATTATATCTGTTGTGACCAAACTTAGAATCTGGTTAAGTTACAGTAATTTACCATAGAGAATTTTATTAACTCAAACACAATCTCCTCTCGGCCTTTTGGCTAAGATGAAATGCAAAAATTGAAGGAAAATATTGTCTTGAAATGATGCATATACATATGGTCTCTTCAAACTTAACAGTTGTAGTCAATTTCCTCAAGTCTGTGTACCATTCCACCCCAGGTCTCTTACCAAATTTAGATTTTCAATGTAAAACTAAATTCAAGTTAGCTTGAATTTCACAAGCTCATGGATGTGATAAAAAATGTAGTGGATTTAGTAGAGATGTGTAGAACAAAGTTCATTTATATTATTATTCAGAATTCATTAGGCATTTTCATTCTATTTCCAGGCTCTTGATTTCAAAATAGAATTTAACAGTAGATTAACTATTTTTTTCAGAGAGCTCCTCAGCTCAGTTCCTTTGTGTTTATTATTAAATCCATGTTTGTGAATTATTACTCCCAAAAGGTCATTACAATACTGTATTTGAAGGGATAGGTAGGTTTTATTTATCTTGCACCTGTAAACATTAAATTAATCTTTTTCCTCCAAGTGAACAAATCAATCTCTCATTTTTTCCTCCTGAATAAAATTGTTGCTACTTGTAGTTTTATTGAACATTTCCCATATGTGTGTATGCAGACCTGTAACATGCTCATTTTTCTGTCTGTAATACTATTTTTTCTTTATTTTTTTAAATGTTTATCACATTTATGATGCTTAATATTGTTTGGGTGCAGAGATATAATGAAATGTTGAATGCATACAAAATAATTTGGCTTTCATTTATTCAAGAGTGTATGGCAGGAGAAACTTATTTGGAACCAATTACATAGTTATCAAGAGAGCTGATAAAATGAAAAATAATCATATATTGTTACATGTAAGAAAATGCTGAGACAGTATGCTATTTTCAAGATCCATATTTACCATTTTATGCTTTGGCTTTGATTGCATTCTGAATCTGATATAACAGAAGGGAGCTACAAATATTTTTGTTTTGCCAACAGGTATAACAATTTCCTTCATGACTAAAAGGTACTAAAGGAACCCTGAAGAAGGAAGGGACTTCCCTTCCTGGTTGTGAGGATTGCTCTTATGATAAAATTGACAACACTAATTCCTTTGTATGTGTGTGGTACTCGGGATTGAACACAGGACCTTCAAAGGGGAGGAAAACATACATATTTAATATGTTTAATATGTGTATTCCCTCTCTCCATCTCTCTCATATATACATTTGCAAGTGTTTGATGTTTCTTTGAGTAGCAACGTTACTCCCATGGACTCCATGGTCACTTCCTAATGTTAAATCAAATTTGTGTGTATATATATATGAGAGAGATGGCAGGGGCAGGTGAGGTCTCCTTAAATTGCCCAGTCTGAGCTCAAATGTGAAGCTACTCTGCGTCTCAGAACGCTACTGACAGCCTGGCGTGGTCACACCCAGCTGTAGCACATTATCCTTTATTAGCCACTAGACTCTGCCCCTCTATATAGGAGACACAATGACACTAACATTCTAGAGAGTTTTACCAGAGCCCTGGGAAGATGATTTCCAGGGAGCTTCAGTACTGCTCATCTGTACTGTACTGTAGATTTTATGAGCAATTCTATAGCACCCAGTAAGTACCTTGTTAGTAGGCTGAACATCATCCTGGGAAGGATTTTCCTACAGTTCCACCAGAAACTCAGTGAAGAATTTCCCTTTCCTTTCATGGGTTCAATACTATGCAACAACCTATTAAACATCTTTGACCTATAGTAAGCCATATGCATATGTCTCAGTACAATCTGAATCATACACCATATTTTTATGCTTCTATTTGTTTAATTTTTAAAATTTTATTCTGAAGAGAAGAAGAAAAGTAGAAATAAAGTCTCAAATCAGGCTAATAGGAAAGTAACAATAAAATTAATATATTGTGTATTGTTATCTTCATAGTAGTTACTCAGACTAAAAGATATAGGCATAAAACTATGTCCAGACAAAATTAACATCAATCTTTCTTTTCAATGAACTAAGAGAAACTAGCTGTATGACTATGTTATGTATGTATACTTTTTTCCTTTGACTCTTCCTTCCTTTCTGCTTTTTCCCATTAGTTTCTCATCTATTTTGAGCACTTTCTTTCCAATTCACAACATCTGTTGCACATTTTGCATTTATTTATTCATTCAGCTTCTGACAATAGGGAGGCAATATGATTTTACACATGTGAATCTGACTTATTTCACTTATGAGTATGGCCTAAAGTTGCATTCATTTGCCCAGAAAACATCTCAAGTTTGTCCTTCTTTATGGCTGAGTAGTATTCTGTGTATATATATATATATATATATATATATATATATATATACACACACACACACACACACACACATACACACACACACCCTCACATCTTTTATTCATACCTTTATTGATAGGCATTTAGGTTGTTTCCAAGATTTAGCTATTAAAATTGTGCTGCAATAAACATAAGTGTCCATATATTTCTGTGGTATGATAATTTTAATTCTTCCAGGAAGATATCCAGAAGGGTTCAGTGGGTTCTGTAGTTCTACTTTTTAGAAGAAATGCTACTAAGAATAAATAAATGGGATCTGACCTTATTGTAAAGCTGTTGCACAACAAAGAAATCACTAACAGTGATAAAACAACCTATAGAGTGAGAAAAGTTACAGCCAGTTGAACCCCAGCAAAGGACTTATATCCAAAACATAAAAATAATTGAAAAAAATAAACATCCAAAATTCAAATACTCAAGCCAAAAATGAGCATCTGAGATGAATACACACTTCTCAGATGGAGAATACAAATGGCAAATAAATATATGAAAAATTTTTCAACATCATTGGTCATTCAAGAGATGTAAATTTATAAAAAACACTCATTCCAGAAACAATGGCTATCACACAGAAATCAACCAATAACAAATCCTGCAGTTATGTAGGGAAACAGGAACCTTTTCTACTGCTGGTGGGAGTGTAGACTGGTGCGACCACTATGGAAATCTGTGGCGATTCCAAACACTACATTGTATGTTTGTGTCTTCTTACTTGTCCAACATGCATGAGGCCCTGGGTTCAGTCAGAAGACTACAAAAACAACCTTTGTCTTTTCCTTGGTAATTTCCTTTTTTCCTAGAGTTTATACATTTCTCTTAATATTTCTTCTGTATTTTTTTTTTTTTTTTTTTGCTGGTACCAGGAAAAGAGCTCAGGACCTTGCATGTTAGACAGGTGCTACGTCACTGAGCTATATCTCTAGCCCCTATATTTGTAATTTTGTATTCTGTTGCTTTACTTATATATTCTTAGTATTTAATTACCTATAATTATTTTTTTATTTTCACAAATGAAGTTTGTCTTGTTCCAATTCCTGAAGCAGTTTCTGTCTCTAAATTCAAACTTCTTAAAACTTCCTAAAAGGACACTTTTCTAAGTACATTGAGCAGAGAATTTTACCATTTTGTTTTGTGAAACATAAATAAACAAGATAATGAATTTTGCCACATAAATACATTTATTTTAGAATACCATAGTTTAGGTTTATCCTAGTGTCTAAAATAAATAATGGAAAAATTATACCTATCATTCACCTTTGCTGTCTCTGGGACACAACACCGGCATATATAATTTAAAGAATGTGAGGCTTAATTTGCCTCATTGTTCAAAGAAATCAGCCAGAGTCTGGCAGCTCCGAGACAGGACAGTCACAGTGGAAGGTCCTCTGAAGAGCAAAGGGGTTCATTTCACAGCCATAGGGAAGCAGAGCACAGAACAACACCAGAGAGAAGGGGCCAGAAACCAGATGACATCCCCAAGGCTGTGGCTCTATGTCCCACTTAGATACATCTAGAAATGTGCTTTGCCAATTCTCCAGGCAGGTCCCAAAGTCAATCAAATTGGCACCTCATCCTCTAGCAGACCCATATCATCCACCTCCTCTTAATTTTATACCAAACCAAATCTCTTTGAACCAGGCTTCATTTCCAAATAAAGATAACATCAACAATTACAGTATATTTTTGTAAAATTCCATGTCAAACTCTTTTCTCAGACTGATGGAAAACAGTTCTAAATCTCATAAAAATAAAAAACAAGTTACATGATCCCTAAGTATAATGGCACAGAGGAAACATTTTTGTCCCTAGGGTGCAGAACAGAGAGATCAAAAAGACAAGGTCGCAGTAAGACCGAAACCGCGCAGAATAAACAGGAAATCATGCAGCTCCACATGTGGCACCTGCATTCCATTGTGGCAGAAGTGGGTTTTGAAACGCTTGAAAATTCCCACCCTTATGGCCTTGCCAGTTGCAGTCTACATGGCCTCCTTTGGCGCTGGTCCAACCCACTGCCTGAAGTTTCACTCAGCAGACATGCCCTACTGGCATCTGAAATTTCATGAAGTCTCTGCTAAACCTTTGACTTCACTCTCACATATACATACGTTGTCCTATCAGAGGCTCTTTGCCTGATACCCCAAGTCGTTCTATAAAATCTGTGTTGAAGCCTCCCTAACACAAATTTTGCATTATGCAGGTAATTACCAGCAACACAAGGAAAACTTTAATATCACTGTCCATGGGGCAGTAATAGGGCCCCTTAGATCATGGCTGCAGCTGTCTTTTGAGCGTCTAGATGGAGAAGCAGAATGAAATGAATCTTTGGGAACCAACTCCTCAGGAGATCTTTAAGAGTGGTCTGAGGGATTCTCTTCTCACATAAAAGATTTACAATTTTGCATCTTTCAGTCTGTGATGGATGGGAGAGTTGTGGCTTGATTCATCAAGGCCTCATTTTTCTTATCCCTGTACAAAGTACATGGCTGCACTTTAGTGGTTCTCGTCTGTTCAGTACCCATATCTCTTGGCTCCTCCAGTTTTCTCATGCATCTAGAAGGCACTAGTCATACAAGTTTTTATTCTTGCAGTAAAGAATGCAGTCTCAAATTTAGCTGATAAGCAGTCAGTTTTCCTCACTTTGATAAATATTCACGCTTTCTGATACAGTGTACATTCACATGACTACCAAAACCTAAAAAAATGAACTGATTTTTGTCCAAATTATGTTTTAATTGAAGATACTTTTACATGCCAGTTGGAATTTTAACATTATTTAATTTAAAGATAATAATCACAACCATTGAGTATGAACCTTTGAGTACTGTAGCCAATCCAAATTCATTGCCCTTATCATTTTTTTTATAGAGGCAACTGACATTTTGGTCTCAAAGATACTAAGGAGTTTCTATTAATTCTTTCTGGTGATTAAGCCATGACTTCTGTTGACCTCTTCACATATATGAACACAACTCCTAAATATTTTGTGACACCAATATACCAGTTTTCAAACCAAATGAATCACACACTTTAATATACATTCCAACATTTTCAAAAAGTCTAGATGAAAGCACAGGACATTTTTAAATGCTTAATGAACTACTTATTATTTCTTCAAAGATGAAATGAAGGTACCAAATAGTTATTCATAAAAGAAATATTTGATGAATTAGACTTCATAAATTTTTAAATCTTTTACTGGCAAAACACACTATTAAAATAATGAAAAGACAAAGTATAGAACAAAGAAATGGTTTGAGATTCATGTAATTTATAAAGTTACAAATTATAAAGAATTTTCAAAATTCATTAGTAGAAATAAAAACAAGCCATCTTAAATTCAGAATAATGCAAACCAAGATTGCAAAGTTTTGTTTATGTGACTGTAAATAAAGTTATAAAACACATGCATGTTAATACAAATTAAAACTACAAGGAGATACAACTTTATGGTTCCTAAAATGTCTCAAAGTTAAAGAACAAAGAAAATCTGATCAAGTGCTAGCAAAAATGTTGTGAAATTTTTTCACATATTTCTTGTGCAAGTACAAAATGGTGCAAAAAATTTGGGAATCACATTGACAAATTATTAAAATATACATCTAATGTATGACCCATACTTTTCTTGTTGGTGCTTATATAAGTGGAATGAAAGCATATGCTCATGTAAGGACTTGTTGGAGAATTAATTACAGTATCCAAAATATATACACAACACAGATGTTCAATCAGGAGTAACAAAGAGCAAGCTGTGGGACCTTTACACAGTGCAATGTCATCTGGTAACATGAACATCAATATTAGTAGTTTTTGTATCAATATGGAAGGTCTTTTTAAAAATTTTATGTAGAGTAACCTATAAAAAAAGCATATATATTGCTAATATTAAATTTGTTTGGATTTGAGGAGAAACACAAGCTAACCAATAGAAGAGTATAAGCAGAGTTCTGAAACATAGGGTAGGAACATCACTGCAGAAGGTGCACGTGGTCATTCTGCAGTCTCCCCAGCTTCCTAACTTCTTCCTATTAGGACTCACTTCATAACGCTTTCTCCACCTCATCCTGTGGTCATAGGATGGCAGTGATCACATTAACACAAAGGTCTCTGAGGGACATTTATTCAAATGGTAACATATGTGAGAATAGCAACAGTTAAAATTTGAGGAATATACATTGGGATTTTTAAGACTCAAAATAGGTTTGCTTTTTTTGAGGAAGGAATATTCTCTGAAACAATATCATTGCCATAAAATAGTATCAAAGGAAAGAAAAGTGACAATTTCTGATTTATTCTCAGTTATATCTTTTTGATTTTCATTTTGTGATTTGTAATCACAGTTGAGTTTACTTAGCTTTTAAATGTTCACTTTATTTGTAGTGAAACAAATAGGAAGCTATTAAAAACAGTTCAAAAGAGTAATAAATAAGGACAATTGCGCATTCTAAGTAACAAAATTATCATATTTGAAGTGATACTTTCTTGTAATAGGTTTTTCATTTTTGAGAGACAAGCTAATAGGAGAAATTTACTATGATCATATTTTGTGATTTTAATTGTTGACTCCTGAAATGTGTAAATGATTTTTCTGTCTACTCTAATATCCTGCTATGAACCAAATTTATCTCTTTCAGAACTTCTTAAGCAGTATGAGGGACAAAGTTTTCAAATATAAAATCATAATACGTTATTATATTTAACGAATTTAAATTGTATATATATATATGTATATATTCAGTCTTAATGCACTTTAAAGAAACATATCTCTACAAAAATTTTTGATGGCTATTTTTAAAGCCAGTAAATTTATATTTTAATTTTATCTATTTACTTTTGAGGCAGTTCAGTCAAATTTTCTGAAAATTTTTGAATTCTTAACAAGGAACTGACACAGTTTAAACTTTTTTGTCATTTTCCTTAAAACTCTCCCACCGCTAATATATGTCTCAAAATATCATCTCTATGTAAATAGTTACTATAAAAAATCTGAGACAGAGTAGGTAAGTTCCCTTAAAATGTGTTTGTATTTTTGCATGTATAATAAGGTATATTTAATTTTAAAACTAAAGATAGAATTAAGACCTACTAGAAAATGAAAATAATCCCTATGCAAATTGCGTGGAGTTTTGCTTAAATGTGGCAGCAGTTAGAACTGGGAAGGATAAACATGTCAGCCTTTCTATATGGAGTAATTGAGGAGGCTAGGACTCTTGATTATAAAATGCTTGATAATTTAGAAATTTGTCAACTTTTTTCTTCAAAATATATCCTCTGAGGATTTAAATGCCTGAAAAACTCTAGGTTGAATTCTATAACAGTATCCTCAAAGTCATAATAACTCACCCATCACCATTGATTGGGTGTATACGATTGTCACAGTTCATTATTTGTGTCAACTTTAGTAATAAATACCTAACAAAATTGGATCAGTGCAGCTCTGGGTGTCGCTGATAGAATGTAGCAAAAATAGAAGGTCCACGCTGAGTGTGGGCGGCACCAGCCAAGAGGATTGCACCCTGAATGTAATAGAAAGGAAATGAAGAAGAAAAGTGTCTTAGTTACTTTACTTGTTGCTGAGACAAAATACCTGATACTGAAAGTTGAAGGAGGAGAAGTCTATTGCAGTTTACCACCTATAGAGGTTTCCCGCCATGGGTGCCTCACTCCGAGGCAGAGTGACCTGACAGGAATACTGCAGCGAGCAACAGGCCATGGCTAAGCAGGGCAGGCGAGTGCAGCAAAGCAGCAAGGCCACTTCTCCATTTTTGACATTCCAGGCCACCTACCTTTCGGTTGGGACCACCCATACCTAGGGTCATCCTGCCCATTATCCACATACAGGACTATCCTAAGCCAGTCAGTGCAGGAATTTAGTAATAATCACCCGCAATGCCAGCATCAAAGCCTTAAGCCCAACATCACACAACCTACATCATGCCAGCTTAAGAGGCTCATCTATGAGCTCCTGAAGTTTTGGGGGACACCTACATACAGGCCGTGACAGAGGGTTCACTTCTGTTTCTTCAGAGGAGCTCCAGTCCTCGTCTTTACGTTGGGCATTGTCGGCCTGGCTTCCAACACAGACTTTTTAGCTTTCTGTCCCAGACCCTTCGGCTTCCTGATATGAACCCATGTAGGACTCTACAGTGAGTATAAGGGCTGTGACCTCTGACTGGACCCTTCAGAATTCCGGCATGCAGAAAGCTGTTTTGTGCTCTTTCCCACCTATTTCTGTGGGCAGCCATTGTGAGTCTGCCTTATAAATCCTTATAAATTTATCTATTGTTCATGAAATCTGCTTCTCTAATGAGTACTGACTGATACGATGGGGCTGATCGTATAAAACTTCACTGAAGAAGAATTTCATCACCTAGCTTTCACTGCTTCATTTTTTTGAAAGTATCAAAAAAACATGTTTTCCTGAGAGTAAGTTTTGATAGTTGTACTCTAATTTAGAATGAACTGAATTTTCTTTATTCTGAACTTTGAAATTATGCTGAATTTTCTAGGGAGAATGTCTCCAGTATTCAGTGACACAAGGATTGTAGGGGCTTGAAGAGTGAGTCATGTTTAGAAGAACAAAAATTGCTGCTTGAAGAAGAAAAAATTGCTGCATTAACATAACAATAAGCCTTAAAATGCACACAAAGCTACAAAATATGCATTAAAAATAAAACACATATATTATATGAAATTTACTGTCACATTACCTATTAAAATAATTGTCTCTAAATAAATAAGATAAAATATGAAAAGTGGGCCTTTCAAATGTATAAATATTTAAAATAATTCTTAAAACGAGTATAAATTATATCTGAAATAAAAGAAAATAGAAAAACCAGTAGAAAGTAGTGTTCAAAAGTAGTCATTGTTAATTTTGAAAATAGTAAAGCCAACTAAATAAATTACATGAAAATAGTCAAACTTAAAAGAATATTCAGTTTAAAAGAAAATAACATCTCATATCTATTAGATGTCATAGAACTTCATGTTTGCATAAATCTAGCTGTTGCTTGAAATATGAACAAAAAGCAGTCTGACCCTGTTCTATTTCAGAATAAACCTAACCTGTCAAATAATGTACGGATAAGACTTTGTGATGTCTCACCTGAATATCCCCTTGAACTGTTATATAACCTACGTTTCATTATGGTATAGTTGCTTCTGAGTAATTCTTGTGTTGGATCTAGCATATACAAATATGCTTTAGAATTTTGTGGTTCACACAAAAAATTGGAACAATTTATAAATTTTTAACCATATAAATTAGTAAAAACTATTTATTTATGAAATTTACTGAAAAGTGAAACCTAAAATTATGTATATCAACATGAATAAATCATGAAATATCATAGTGTACATTATAGAATACTTATATATATTCAAAGAATTTCAAATATATTCAGTTATATTCATACAATTTACAAAATTAAAATGTATATATATTCAACATTTGTAAGTATAGATGTCATGAGTATGCAACATATATGAACATTTAAGTATGTATATCATAAATGTATATAACATATACTATGCTACACAGAGAATGAGAAATGGTCAGTGAAATACATATGCTTATGTAAATACTGTTGACAATGTCAGGAATAAATCTGTGCTTTTGAGCATCATTAAAAAATTCCTTCACTTGGAAATAGTTATCATTCCTATTTTACTATGATAAGCAAAATAAATATTATTCCTTATTACAATCCAGCTAACAAGTTGTATCTCATAAAAGTTAAATAAATACAGCCATAATTAAGTAACAAAGTGTTATTTTAATAGCCAACAAGTTAATTAAATTATGGATCTTGATTTTCTTAAGCAGTTATGCAGCCCCAGGTTACCGTACAGGACATAAATGAGAAAGAATTAGCACTACAGCTGAAGCATTGCATTTGCATGACTTTCACCAGCAATTTGTTAAACATGACCAAAAAAAAATAATATTTTGGTATCAAGCAATGGCGTGGTAGCACATAAAACCAACCGGTACATATAGTTTTCTTAGCAGTGGAGCAAGAAACAGCAGGAATATGAATACTATGAATTAGAAAACTGAGACCTGTGTTGTTCTCAGGTAACGTATCTGGTTACACTGATCACTGTTCCCTGTAAAGAGTGCGCCAAATGCAAGCTGACCTCAGCTGCCGCTGCAGTGTGAGGTCATAATGATGACGTACAGGTGACCTTCTCATTAATTCAAAAACACTAATTTAGTTTCCTATTCACAAGATAAGGCGCACTCCTGTAATCCCAGCACGTGGTAGGCTGAGACAGGATGATTTCTGTGAGTTCCAGGCCAGCCTGGGCTACTCAGTGAGTTCAAGGACAGCCTCAACAAAATAGTGAGACCCTGTCTCAAAAAAATGAAAAAACAAAACACACACAAGATAAAATAAGTATGAAGTTGCTTCTTTCTGGGAAATAATTTTAATGCACTATCCTCTAAATTACATGAGGATATGTTTGATAGAACCTGAGACCTGCACGGAACCAGACCAGATTTTCTGACAGGAGAGAAGTCTTTATTGGGGGTAGCAGCGCAAAGGGGTAGCAGACCAAGGCAGCAGTGAGCTGAGCAAAGCGTAGGCTTTTAAATTCTGGTGGATGTTGGTGGGCCATTATCGCCCAAGCGGAGATGGCGGAAGTGGGGGTGTTATACGTGGGTCAGAACAGTCTGAGCAGGGTGGATTGGGCCAGAACACCTCGAGTGAGGTGAGCTGTTCGTCAGAGTCCTGCCAAAGTGGATGAGGGCAGGTTTGGCTTTTGTGGCCTAGGGGACCTGAAGTGGAACAGGTAAGGGAAGGAGAGAAATATTGAGAGTTAAAGTTTTCCCACGAGGGGGGCTGGCTGCCTTGTGACTTACCATTGTTCATTAGAGAATTCATGTTATTGATAAAGCCAGGCACTGCTTGTAAAGTGAGGCTCTTCAAGGTTATGGATATAAAAATTAAGGCCTATGAACGAATAAATAATCTAATATTTATAGAAATTTTTGTAGACTTGCTGAGTAGGAGTTTTGTGTTATACTGAAGTCATGATTTCATCAAGGATCTGCTCATAGTTAAGGTTATTCTACTTTCTTATATGTTTTAAATCTGTTTTCCATCAAACTGATAGAAATGCAATGAAAAGATCACTGATTGGTATAAATATTAGGATTTTGAGTTTACGATGTATGTCTACAGAGCACCTTCGGTTAAAGCAAGGTTAGACACTTGTTTGGCTGGAGAGTAAAATGTATAGAAAGAGGCCATTAAAGAAATCACAAAATACAATGTTTTAAAGGCAAAAACAGATTCAGTTTTGGATGTAGTCAATGCAACTGAGGAGTCTTTAAAGGTACACTTTATTAACTTCGTAGTAAACCACTGTCTTGAATGATTACTTTTATAAGAAGTTCATTATAAGTAAACAATGAATAATCAAAAATACCTTCCAAAATGTGGTCTATAAAATCTGTGACAGAGGAAAATTACAGCAAATATCTGAGCAGCCCCTTAAAGTTAAATTCTCCAATTCAGATGATAATAAAGAGGAGTAGATAAAATATTTTACTATAGTTTATTTTTTCATATATTTAGTTATCTTTGTTAGTATATTTTAAGATTAGTAGGGAAAATACAAATTCATAATGATATTTGTTAGGCGTACTGGAATTTTGCATTATAGTAACATGATATTTTTTACTCATTCTACACACAGTTTTTGTATATAGCATAAATCACACAACGTTTTGTCCGGGACCCCTGAAGCAAGCCTCTAATCTCCTGTGAAATTTGTAATACATTGTGAGTTCAAAAGAGCAACAGAAAAATTGACAGTGCAGCTGGGACCTGGGATGGCCAGTTGTTCACAGAAAACCGACAGTCACGAGGCAGCTAGAACCTAGGTATTTACTGATTGAAGAAAATGGTGGGGGGATTGTCAGATGAGTTAGAGGGTGGATGTGATCTTACGCTGAGAAGAATCTTGCCCTGGAAAGTTTTTAATCTCAGTAGTTTTAATGTTAACTTTAGTGGTTTTAGCCTTAGACTGTAGTTCTTTAGTTTTAGTTGTAGTTTCAGCTTTAGTTTCAGTAGGTGGGAGAGCCTGCCCTTGAGAGAGGGTCAACTCACCCGCTCCGCAGGGACTGGAAACGGACCCACGGTGTTCAGGCGTTCTGAGGCTGTCACTCTTGTCTCACCTTTTCGATTTTCCAAAGAAACTTTAGGCACGTCCTGCAATCAATGAAACTACCCTGCCTGGAAAGATCTGCTGTCTCCGCTTTCCTAGTAAATCTATTCCAGAAAAGGAGCAGGTCACTGTGTGACGATTAAAACCTCATAGATGAGCATTTTACCTTTCAACTGACATGTGAAAGCAGTGTTAAAGCTCGAATTAGGGCTCTTTTTCACCCCGATTATGCCTGTAGATCTAGAGGATGATTTTCTAGAGAAGGAAGTTAAAACAAATTAATTGAATTTGCCTTCCCATGACATTCCTGGTCATTCCACATGCGAGTTGGAATAATTCCTGGTCAAGAGCATTGCAGATTGTCCAAGGCCCCTTCAGCCAATTTACTGGAGCAGGAGGTAGGGACTGGCTGGCCTCGCCCCTCTGTGGAGTCAGCACAGTCAGTCTTCCAGCGTCACGGGCCAGGCACGTTAACCCCTGACACTTGGACCAAGGCCCTGGTGAGGTCTGGGTACAGTACCGTGCCCGGCGTCCAGTCTTAAGCAGTCCTTGACCGAGCTTATCTTGGGTTTTCACTTGTTCAGTTTAGGTGCCCTGAAAACACTTCCAGGTGTCACAGCCATAATTTCGGTCTGTATTTCTTCTGAGCCTTTCTCTTTTTATACTCATTTAAACCCTGATTATTAAACATAGAAAAGGTCTTGTGCAGAAATATTTGAAAATTTGTGGTCTCCTGTGGCATTACCGTCTTGTGGAAACAGGTGGAGAGATCTGTATCCCCCTGAGAGACAAGTGGGTTTCAGGGGACAGAATCATCAATTATTTCAATTTTTGAAAGCCTCTTTAAGTACCGTAGGTTTTTTTTTATGTTTAAAATTGCTTAATATCTTCAATGATCTTTTAAAAATTAAAAAGATGTTTTTTATTATAAAGATACTAAAACAAACAATAATAAAATATCATGAATGTAGACAAAAACAAAGTGAGGCAAAACCAGTAAAAATGATACAAGATTTCAAAACAGAATGATAGTAATTAACAGCGGTTGTTATACTACATAGTTTATCTTCAAAACCCTCAGATTACCACATGGAAAAAAATGAAAGATTGGTCAAACCATTAAAGAGAATAAAAGGAATAAAAAAATAGGAACAATACAGAGCTTCACCAAACAAGATGGTAGAAACCACCAATGGTTGTTATATTGCATGTTGTTGTCCTCAAATTAGTTGTTCAGGTTACAAGATATAAGCATGTAAATTTGATCAACAAAAATGATTTAAGCATTACATATATTTTCCTGATATGTAATTCCATCTTTATAAGGGTATGCCTTTCTTTCCTAGATTATTTTTGGAATCACAATTCTGGCCCACTTGTTATGTTCAACTATGTGATTTATTAATGGAATTAAATTACTTAGAAAAATATTTTTTTAAGAAATGAAGACATTTAAATAAAAATTATCATTGGAATTTTAAATATGTGTTCTTCTAACTCAAACACAAACACAAATGTAATTATATATAAATATGTATAAATATTTACATAACTGGTAATATAGCACAGATTGCATGGCATTGAATAATTTATATTTTCAAATATTCAAACAAACTTGTATACCTAGAATACCTACAATAAATCCAACTTGGTTATGATTTTAATTCTTTTGTAAATTTCTCTGTTAAATTTGTTAACATTTTGCTAAAGAGTTTTGCAATTATGTTTGTGATGACATTGGTCTGTAGTTTCCTCTTTTTACAAAAACTTTATCTGCTTTTGGTTGTTGGGTAATTTGGGTCTCATAAATGACTTGAGAAATATAACTGCTTCCTCAGATAGTAGAATCACAAGCCAACCTACTTGGGCCTAGTTTTCTTCTTTGGCATATTCTTAATAATTGACTCAATTTCATTTGCAGATATAGGTTTATTCAGAATTTTTGTTTCTCCTTCTGTGACTTCAGAACATTATGATTAAGTTATTCCAGTGTATCAAAAGTATCAATCTTTGCATGCAGTTCATAATGTACATGAATTATTCCTTCAATATGTAAGGTAGCAATAGTGATAGTCTTTGCATTTCTGATATGAATAATTCTCATTTTTTCTTATTTTGCATGACTATAGGCTTATCAATGTTACTGTTCTTTTTAGTGTACCAGGTGTTCTTTTATTTTGGTTGATTTTCTCTATTTGTTCCCTACATTTAATTTCATTGTTCTTTGCTCTAATTTTTATTATTATTTCCTTTTGCTTACTTTGGAATTTATTTACTCTTAGCTTTCTAGAATCTCAAGATTATATCATTATTGATCATTCTATTTTTAAAATCATAAATTCGAATTATATTTAAACATTTAAAAATAATTGTAGGAAAATTAAATGAATTATTCTCAGACCATGGATGTTAGCTTTGGAAGTAAAAAAAAATCTTGCTGATGTATTTTTAGCTTGTTCGTATTTAAGTTTATAGTTGCTGAAAAGAAGTATGTAGGTAGATTTTGAAAAATATCTGTTTCAATAAATATACCTAATGCAATAGACGTAATCACTATTTCAATGAATATGTTTGGTGTAGAGAATGGAATGGAATGAAAATCACAGTGATATAGAGCACTATTTCTTGCCAAAACTTTGCACCATAAATGGACTTTGAATTCTATTAGAAATTCATTGCACAATCTAAGAAATGGCTTCCATTTACAAAAGTGGGGATTACTTATGAGTGAAATTTCAATGTTAAATCACACATTTAAGATTCTCTACTTTTTGTGAACAGCAGACATGTTCCTCAACACATTCTCATTTTTACAATTTTCTGGTAAGTCATTATTTTGTAAATGTTCTAAAGTTTATCAATATGTCCCTTATTTTATTATCCTACTTTGAGATTATGATAGTCTTTATTGCATAAGGATCTGTCATCAACTTTGGATTTGTTTGCTATTGCTGAAGGCAAACATGCTTTTTCCGTTAGTGGTCTGGCATGAAAAGCAGTTGATCAGTTTCCAATCACTGTCTATGGGCATATGATAATTCCATTTACACCAATACTAAGACCTTAAGTCTTTTCAATTAAAGTCTAGAATTATGTTACAGACCTCTCTACATCATTACAATGTTGCCAGGGGAATTTTTCTTCAGGTGCACTTTGATATTGTGTGTACCTTAACAAGCAATCTGGCATAAGCCTTCTGTTTATGGGCTTAGAACACATAGCATTGTTATATATCATGGGTACTGTTAATTATACTGCTGTGCTAGGCATCATTAAACCTCAAAATGCTCAAGGCACATAGGGAGGATTTGTTTTTAGTTAAGCAAAACTATTTTTAAGACTCAGATTTTACTGAACAATGTATGTGACAATTGAGAATAGTGAAATATATCATTGCTTTCTCAAGTTTGGTTGAAAATAATATAATGGCAAGTTTAATTTTTAATAAAAATTTAAGCTCCTTTTTTTGGAAAAATTTTCATGCCTTTTAACTTACAGTATTTTCACTACAGTTTAAAATACTACTCCAAAGCAAACCCGAGTAACATACAATATGTAGTAGACACATAAGACAAAATCTCTTCCAAAATAATTTTTGTGACTTAAATTGCCAGATCATATTAAAAATTGATTATAGTGCAAAAAAGACTAAAATAATGGCTGAAAACTCACATCGTGAACTTCTACCTAAGTACTAGTGAGATGAAAAGAGATGTGGTTTTTCATGTGGGATATATATATGAGAAAGTAAGTTCAGAGAAATATCAAATGTAAACAGTTGTATGTCAGAAACCATACAAAGATAGTGTGAGTTTAACACCTTTGACCAGGAGGGAGGAAAATCTCAACATTAGGTATTATTATTAAGAGAATGATCCGTCACCCTCACATTATAGAGAATTATAGGTTGATAACTACAGAAATATAGAGATACATAGACATTGATCAGTTCTGTTAAACTTATCAAAATCAGACAAAATCTATTTTTTAAAAATTTCTGTTACTATGTACAATACCGAACTCATGCAATTTAAAAAGACTTGATTTGGCCGAACACTGTGAGGGATTCCGCCTATGATCAGCTGGCTTTAAGACAGAAATATCAGAACAGGAGGGTATGGCAGAGAGAACCCACTTCGTTCATAGTGGTGAGGAGACAAAGCAGGCAAACAGTTCCAGGGAAGAAGGGATGAGGGGCTGGACTTAGACACCAAGGCCAAGCACCCGTGTGCCGCACACACCCCAAACTGTTGTGCTCCACCAATCTTCCTGGCAGATATTAAAGCTAGTCAAAGCGATACTGCCAACAGCCACATCCCTACACTTGTCAATTTTAAACCCAACGTCTCTCTTTGAACCATACTTAATCTCCAAATAAGCACAATAGCAAGTTCATCCTAATGTATCATGATACAAGTAGAAATGTCACAATCCCTTCTATAAAATCTCAACAGTTCCAGCATTTTCTAAAAGTCTACGTATGTTTCTTCCGAAACCCAAGGCAAACTCATCAAAAGCATGGTACATAGTCCCAAGGTACCATGGCACAGGTTAAGCGTTCAGATTCTTTGATGGAGGAAAAGAGGCTAGAGAAAAGATCAAGACAGAGAAGGATCAAAACCAAACAGGACAAATGCTCAGTCCTAGAGCTCAATATCTGGCCTCTGGGACATACAGTGATAAAAAGTGTGTACAAAATGAATTGCACAGCCACCCTACTACCTTGTCAGTTGTGGCTCACATGGTCACTTTTGGGCTGGTTCCACTCACAGCCTGCAGCTTTTCTCAGCAAATGTTTAGTTTGCCTGGAATGTATAATTTTCCAACATCTCTACTGAACCTTAGGCTTTTTCTAGAAATCTGAGCACTGCCTGTACATGACCTCCAAGGTCTTTCTTTAAAATCTGGGTGGAAACTTTCATTAATCCATAGATCTTTGATTCTCATGCCTATAAAACAAGCACTGCATGAATGAAAGCAAAGTCTGCTGTCAGAAGAAGGAGTAGCTAAGCTTCTTTTGAAGCATTGTTGGGTCAGCTTTTCAATGCTTGGATTGCTAATAAGAGGAAAATAAATCCCCAAAATTAAGTTTCTGAGAAGGTCCTTCTCCGAGTTATCTAGTCAAATGAGTAGCTGACCAGTTTGAATCCTTGAGCCTTCAAGTATTTGGTCTTCTTAATTTATAGAATTTTCTCAAGGCCTCTTGACTTTGTACAAGTACAAAGTAATTTCTTTGTATTTATTTATTTATTTTTATACCTTATTTTTACTTTAAAAAGAAAACAAAATAGCAAAGATAAAAACAAAACACAAAAACCAATAAAAGCGGTACAGAATTTCAAAACAAGACGATAGGAAATTAACAATGGTTGTTACAGTACATATTGTTGTCTTCAACGAAGTTGCTCAGATTACCAGATGTAAGAATGCAAGGTTGATCAAACAATTAAGAAGAATAAAAGATAATAAAAAAATTAGAAACTATAGTTTCACTAATCAAGATGGTAGGATTTCAAGAATGGTTGTTATATTGCATATTTTGTTTTCAAATTAGTTGTTCAGATTACCAGATCTAAGCATGCAAAATTGGTAAGAGAGATTTAAGCATTAACTGTTCCTTTCAATAAACCAATAGACATCAGCGGTTCAATTATCCCTGCTATCCCTGTACATACATTTATATTTTTCCCTTCCTTCTTTCTTTTTTTTTCTCTTTTTCTTTTTCTTTTTTCAAAGTATAAAAAACATAGAAAATAAGAACAACAACAACAAAAGGAAAACATAAACAGACACAAAGCAGCATATGAGCAGTACAATCAAAATTGAATTACAGACACAGCAACAGGGAATCACCAATGGTTGCTGCACCACACATTGATAATTTCAAAGTGCATGTTTCTGAAATCACATATAGATATACAATCTTGATCAAACAAACATGAACTGTTCCTTACCATAAAGCGACACAGGTCAACAGTGGCTCCAGATTAGCCATCCTGCATATGCACACAAAGATGCATATTTGTCCATTTCTTCCTTTACTTCCTCCCCTCATCCCACCTGCCCCTTACCTTTAAGCAGATTCCCTCCACACCCCAATCCACATTCCCATCTTCAGATTCCTACACTAGTGATATGATACACTGCCTGCACATGAATCTTTGATTTATTTCACTTAAGAGTATGGTGTCCAATTGTGACCATTTGCCTACCAAGGCCCCAAATCCATCCCTCTTCACAGTTGTGTAATATTCCATTATATAAAAATGCCACGTTTTTAAAATCCAGTGCTCTGTGGATGGACATTTGGGTTGCTTCCACAATTTAGCTATTACAAATTGTGCTGCTATAAACATGAGTGTACATATAGCACGGTGATATGATGCTTTCAGATCTTCTGGGAAAATACCCAGAAGAGGAATAGCTGGGTTGAATGGGACTTCTAGTGCAAGTTTGCTAAGGAATCTCCAAACCAATCTCCACAGTGGTTTCACCAGTCTGCATTCCCACCAACAGTGCAGAAGAGTTCCTATTTCTCCACAGCCTCACCAGTATTTATTATTAGATGATTTCTTAATGCTGGACAATCTTACTGGGGTGAGATGAAATCTCAGTGTTGTTTCTATTTGCATTTCTCAAATGACTAAAGATGCAGAACATTTTCTCATATATTTATTTGCCATTTGTATTTCTTTATCTGAGAAGTGTGTATTCATCTCAGATGCCCATTTCTGGATTTGGTCTTTGAATTTGGACAGGTATATGTCTTTTAATTCTTTGTATGTTCTAGATAGAAGACCCTTGTCTGAGGGAGAGCCAGCTTGGATTTTTTCCCAATTTGTGGGTTTTCTTTTCACTTTGCTGGTGATTTCTTTAGATGTGCAAGAACTTTTCTCTAAGATGAGGTCCCAGTTATTGATTCTTTGAAGTGTTTCCCTTGCAGTTTCATTTTTGTTCATGAACTCTCTGCCTACTCCTATGTCTTCAAGATTTGTACCTACTTTCTCTTCCAATAGGTTTAGTGTTTCTGTTTTAATATTGAGGTCTGTGATCCACTTTGACTTGAGTTTGGTGCACAGAGATAGACGTGGATCTATTTTCAGTCTTCAGCAATAGGCAAGCCAATTTTTCCAGGGTCCTTTATTAAACAGGCTCTCTTTTATCCAGTGAGCTTATTTGGCCCCTTTGTCAAACATTAGGTGGCTGAGCATGTTTGTGGTTATGGCTGCATCTTCCAGTTTGTTCCATTGATCCTCAGGTCTGTTTTTTAGCCAGTACCAGGTGGATTTTATTACAGTAGCTTTGTAGTATAATTTCAGGTCAGGGATTGCGATTCCACCTGACTTGTCCTTGTTGCCCAGGATTGCTTTTGCTTTCTGGGTCTCTTCTGGTTCCAGATGAATTTAAGGCAAGTTTTCTCCCCATCTATGATGTATGTTAATGGTAGTTTAATGGGAATTGCACTAAATCTGTATAACAATTTTGGTAGGATGGCCAAAATTGAACAATATTGGTAGTATGAACAATATTGGTTCTTCCTAACCATGAACAGGGAATGTTTTTGCATTTGTTGAAATCCTCATCGATCACCTTTTTCAGAGTACTGTAGTTTTCATTGAATAAATCTTTTACATCCTTTATTAGGTTGATTCCTACATGTTTCAATTTCTTTAATGCTATTGTAAAAGTTATGGTTTCCTTAATTTATCTCTCAGATTGATTTTGTTTGTGTATAGGAATGCTATTGATTTTGGGGTGCTGACTTTGTATCCAGCTACTCTGCTGAATTTGTCTATTAAGTGAATGAGTCTTCTTATGGAGTTTTTGGGGTCTTCCATGTAAAGAATCATGTCATCTGCAAATAGTGATAGTTTGACTTCTTCCTTTCCTATCCTTATTCCTTTTATTTCTCTATCTTGTCTAATTGCCCTGGCTAATATTTCTAGAACTATGTTGAATAGGAGTGGTGACAGTGGACATCCTTGTCATGAAATTGAAAGCTTTCAGTTTTTGTTCCTTTAGTATGATGTTGGCTATTGGTTTGTCATAGATGGCTTTGATTAAATTGAGGTAGAGGCCATCCATTCCTATTTTTTCTAGAGTTTTTAACATGAATGCATATTGGAGTTTATCAAAAGCTTTTTCCACATCTATTGAGATGATCATGTGATTTTTGTCTTTGACTCTATTGCTATGATGTATTACATTAATTGATTTGTGACTATTGAACCATACCTGCATTCCTGGAATAAATCCAACCTGGTCATGGTGTATAATTTTCCTTATGATTCACTGCATTCTATTTGCTAGTAATTTATTGAGTATCTTTGCATATATGTTCATTAGGGAGATTGGGCTATAGTTTTCTTTCTTAGTTGGGTCCTTCTCTGGTTTTGGTATCAGTGTAATATTTGCCTCTAGAAATGAGTTAGGGAGAATTGCTTTCTTTTCAGCTTCATTGAAGAGTGTTGGTATTAAATCTTCGCTGAATGTTTTATAGAATTCTGCTGCGAGTCCATCAGGGCCTGGGCTGTTCTTTATCAGTAAGTTTTTAATGATATTTTCAATCTCATTAATTGATATTGGGTTGTTCATGATTTTTGTATCTTCCTGATTGAATTTTGGTAGTTTCTACATTTATAGGAATCTGTTCATTTCTTCTGAGTTTTCTGTCCTATGGGAGTAAAGATTTTCAAAGTAGATATTAATGATCTTTTGAATTTCTGTGGGATCTGTAGTGATTTCATCCTTTTCATTCTTTATTGCATGAATTTGAATTCTTTCTTTTTTAAATAAGGTTAGCTAGGGGCTTACCAATTTTATTTATTCTTTCAAAGAGCCAGCTCTTTGATTCATTTATTTTTTGTAATGTTTTCTTCATCTCAATTGCATTAATTTCTGCCCTGGATTTTATAACCTCCTTCCTTCTTTGGGCTTTTAGTTTGACTTGTTCTTCTTTTTCTAGAAGTTTGAGGTGTAGCATTAGGCTATTTACTTGCTCTCTTTCTGTTTTCTTTATATGTGAGTTCATCCCTATAAATTTCCCTCTGAGGACTGCTTTCATTGCATCCCACAGATTCCCATAGGTTGTACTTGCATTTTCATTTGTTTGTAGGTATTTTTTAATTTCTTCTTTAATTTCTTGTGTGACCCATTGGTTATTCAGGAGGTTGTTGTCTAATTTCCAAGTGTTTATGGGATTCTTGGAGATCCCTTTGTCATTATTTGCACTGTGGTCAGATAATATGCATGGAATAACATCAATTCTTTTGCATTTAGGTAGGTATGCTCTACAGTCTAGAATGTGGTCTATTTTAGAGAAAGAGCCATGTGCAGCTGAGAAAAATGTGTATTCTGATGCTGTGGGGTGGAACACTCTGTATACATCTACTTAGTCCATTTGTTCGCACCTTTGGTTGAGGTGTGTTATTTCTTTGCAGAGCTTTGTCCAGTTGACCTGTCTCTTTGCATCAAAGGTGTGTTTAGGTCCCCTATTACAATAGTGTTATTAATTACTTGGTTCTTCATGTCTGTTAAGATTTGTCTTATAAAGTTTGGTTCTCCAGTATTTGGTGCATAAATGTTTAGGATCGTTATCTCTTCCTCTTGCAGCTTTCCCCTAACTAGTATGTAGTGGCCTTATTTATCTCTTTTGATTGTTTTTGGTTTGAAGTTTACATTATCTGCAAACATAATAGCTACCCCTGCGTTTTTCTGGGAACCTGTTGCATGGAGAATTGTTTTCCAACCTTTAACTTTCAACCTGTGGATTTCCTTTTGAGTAAAATGTGTTTCCTTTATACAGCATATCGTTGGATTGTGTTCCTTAATCCCTCTGCCAATCTTTTCCTTTTGACTGGTGAATTGAGGCCATTTACATTAATGTTAGAACTGTTATATGTTGGCTTATTCTTGACATGCTATTTACTTGTTATTGCTTTCCTTTTTTCTATCTGTTTACATGCTTGTTCTCCTTAAAGCTTCATTTCTATTGTTGTTCTTGAGATTGTGGTCTCTTTTTTCTCTGTCAAGAATTTCTTTTAGTGCTTTTTGTAATGTTGGTTTGGCACTCATGCAGTTCTTTAGTTGTTCTTTGTCATGGAAATACTTTATTTCTCCATTGAATTTGAAGAATAATTTTTCAGGATACATGAGTCTGTGTTGGAAGCTGTTTTGTTTCAGAATCTGTAATACCTCGCTCAAAGGTCTTCTTGATTTCATGGTTTCTGTTGAGAAGTCTGCTGTCATTCTGATGGGCTTTCTTTAATAAGTGATCTGTTTCTCTTCTCTAGCTGCTTTTAATATTGTGTTCTTTTGCTGGATGCCTGGGATCTTGACTATTATATGTCTAAGTGTGGCTTTATTTGGGTTATGGCTTATTGGGGTTTTATATGCTTCATTTAACTGCACTTCAGTATCTTTTACCGTGTTTGGGAAATTTTCTGCTATTATTTCTGCAAATATTCTTTTTATATCATTTGTGTTGCCTCCTGCTGTTTCATCAATTGCTATTTCAGATATTATTTCTTTTTGCCTCATCTTGGAACTGTTGGATTAATTTTTCCTGGATCCGTGATGACTTTAAGAGATCCTTCCTTTCATGATTGCTAGCTGCCATGCTGTCTTCAAGATCTGAAATTCTATCTTCAGCTTCACTGAAGCGGTTTTGCAATCTTTCAGTGGAAGCTTTCAATCGCTGGCAATCTCTTTGAGTCTGTTTCATGCATTCTCATTCCTAAACTGTTCATGTAACGTTTCCATTTGTTTACTATATTGTTCTATTCTTTTATCTTTCTTCTCTATATGTGTGGAGCATTTCTTCCATTATTATTTTCACTTCATTTTTTGCCTGAGAGATTATTTCTGTTTTAATCTCTTCTATGGCCTGATGGAATTGTTTCTTTACTTCAGATGCGATCGTTTCAGAAATTGCAGGTATGTGGCTTCCTAGTTCTCCTATATCGTTGTTTCCTGGACTTGTTCTGGGTGGGGTTGAGCTCTGTGGAAGCGTTTTGCTCCTCTGTCTTGTCATTTCGCATGTCAGATGAAAAATGTTGAGCTACACACTACCCATACAGCTCACAGACGACTCTAGCAACCCTAGTTTACCTGGATATCAAACTTATCCCCAGATTTTAGCTGACCATGAAGCACTGGGCCCAGGAACCCCAGACGATGGCTGAGGTGACAGGCTCAGAGCCTACCTGCAGTGGTGGGGGAAAGTTGTCTTGCCAGGCAGAGCACTGGTGTGGGTCTTACCTGTCAAAGGTCTGCTACAAAGCCTGCTCTACTCTCTCTGTGAAGCTGGGCTCCCCCTTTGCGGGAAACTTTGGGAAATTCTCAAAGGAGCTGTTGCTCTGGTGGAGTTTATTCACCCGGCTATAGTCTCATGAGAAAAGCTGCTTCCGTGACTCTGCCGAGCTGGTCTGGCGCTCTGAGGGAAATGCGTGGGCACAGGCACTTAGAAATGCTGCTCCCTTAGCTCCGCCAAGCTGGTCTGGCGCTCTGTGGGAAAGTGGCACAGGTGCGGCTGCAGTAGTGGTACCCAGAGCTGGGCAGAGCACGGTGCACCTCGGAGAAGCTGGTTCTGTAGCTCCGCCAAGCTGGTCTGGCGCTCTGTGGGCACTTTCTTTGTATTTCATAGTTCATTTCTTAGCAGCTAGACCTCCTTTGGCCCCAAATTTACTCATTGTTACCTCTGATTGAGAATTTAAGTTTTTCAAATTGTTTGCTCTGCCTTTCCCACTTGATTCTAAGTATAAATCTGCCTCGAAGCAGCCAGCAATACCTATCCCACCGCCTAAATGTTGACCTGCCTTGAAATTTTCCCCACCAGATTAACTGGTCTGCCTCCATCACTCTCAACCTCTGGTCAAACTCTGAGGACGTGGGCAAACTAAAGGCAACTTTTCTGCCATAGTATAATACACATATCATATAGTGCAACTGTTAGTGGAATCTTTGCTCCCAACTGTATCCTTTTGAGCCTCGTTTTTAATGGCTACATTCCTATTAACAGCCTGATCCCCTGAGCTCTAACCAGAACCACTGATCCAGCTCTGACTATAGCCTTCTAGTGCTTGTGTAAACCGCATCCACAAAATTTTTGAAAATTCTCCTACGAGTAAATTCCATACTCTTCTAAACCAAATTAGGTGCAAACACAATTCACCCTAATACTCTAGTACCAGTCTTCTGTGTGAGTCAGCTTTTCTACTGCTAGACAAAATACTCAAAACCCAGAATATATAGGGAGAGTAATATAATTTGGCTTATAATTCAAGGGTATGCAGTTCCAGATGGGTGTCTTGAAGTTAGAGTTATCATATCTGCATGACATCATGCAGACAGATACCATGACGTTCCATATTGAACCTAATCAAATCATAGCATCAGGGAAACAGAGTTTGGGAATGGTAGCATCAAGGAAGGGATAAAGGGGTCAGACATAAGCCCCAAGTCTATGCCTCTCTGATGCCCAACACACCTACTGGCTCCCTCATTCTATCAAGATTAGTTTAAAGCCCATGAAATTAACATTCCACTCTGAAAGCCACAATTTACCTTTTTAAAACCCTACTTTCTTCTATTTAACACCTTACTTGCTAAAAAGTAATGTTGGGGGTGCAATTTTTTTCACAAGATATTGGAGTGTTCTTGTTGTCCTTTGACAAGAAAAAATGACACACAGTTTTATACTCTAATATAATACAGTAGGTAATTATCCAGGATTCGTAAGTAGATTAGTAGATTTTAGCCTTGGACAATTCACGTGACTTCTTTCAACTTTAAATTTTCACACAAGCTACTGTGAATATTCATCTTGCCTACTTCCCTCTTGTGATAGTTTAATGTGTTGTGTTGAGTAAGAAATGCACAACTAAATTGGATCAGTATAGTGTTGAGTGTAACTGAGGTGATTTACTGAAGACAGAGACCCACCCAAGGATGGGTTGTTGCCTGAATGTTATTAAAGGGAAATGATAGATCTTTGTATCTGACTCCCCCTGTAACCAAACAACAAGCACAAAGAGTAGAAGGCCTATATAGATTTTGGAGACAACACATTCTTCAATTAGGGATTTACTTCATCCCATTTACCCAGTGACTCAGAAAGCTGCTATTTTTGAGTTGGGCCCCAACAATAAAAATCTGTGTAATAGGTCCAGTCTTCTGTGCAGGCTGCTCTGCCACTGGGGCATGTGATCTGGCAGTTCCAATGGTTTTGAAGTGTCAGCAGCAGGTGGAGATGTTCTTTGTAGGCTCATGGCAGCCCTCATAGGTGAATTGCAGTGGAGCCTTTAGAATTTTGGAGCAAGGCTTTGCCATCATCTGAATGCTATGTCCTGCACTGCTCTCCAAGTTCCCACGGTGAGGATGGTGAGAAGATGGAGATAAAGCAAGAGTTAGAAAACAGAAAACTGAGGCCAGATGGAGCCCTTTCTCCTGATGAACGAAAATGTAAGGAAGAAGGAGGAGGAGGAAATCTAGAGAAGGGGAGAGGTTCAGAGGCCCCAAGGTGCTGCAGAGCATTTCTTTATACACTGGGGAAGCTGGATGTTACATGAAACACCTCTGCCTAATAGTTTATCTATGTGGCTTGCCTAAGGTGCCAAGTGTTCTTGAGACTAGCTCAGTTTATTCATGTGACTTGCCACAGGTGCTCTGTGTTCTTGAAGTTCTCCACACTCCAGCCACACCTGTGATAATCTGCAACTTCAGCTTCTCCCCACATCTGAAGACAACTACATTCACTTTGAAAAGCGACTTTTGACTGGCCCTTAGTGGAAAGTGAATGCTTGACCATTGGACTAGGGCATCATGTGACCTGAAAACTGAGGTTTACAAGTCCAGGAATAAAGAGGTGGAAATGGGAGTTCTACCACTCACCATTGGCCCTCGTGATTCACTAGTAAAATTTTGCATCCTGTTCCTACAGATGTAAGCTATGCTGACTTAGAAGTCTTAGTCCCTGAGGGGGAAGATGTAGTAGGATGTACAAAATGTTACAATTAAACTGGAAGCTAAGACTCACTCCTGGTCATTTTGGTCCCCTCGTCCCTAGAAGTAAGCAAGCTAAAAATGGAGTTATAGTATTGTTAGCGGTGATAGACCCAGAATATGAAGGAGCAATTGGACATTTATTATACAATGGAGGACCGGAGAAATGTAATTTGAGTATAGAAAAATCCTTTAGGATGCCTTCTTTTAATACTCTGCCATGTTATTAAAGTCACTGGGAATCCACAGTAACCCAATCCAGGCAGAATGACAAATAGTGCAGAAACTTCATCAGTGAAGGTATGGATCAACCCACCAGGAAAAAAATCAAGACCTGATAAGGTGTTTGCTGAAGGCCCAGAGAATACAGAAAATCTGGTAGAAGGAGGTAGTTCTAAATACTAGCAATGGCCATGTAATCAGCTACAGAAATGAGGATTGCATTTATAGTAGTTTTCTCATAATGTTTCCTACAAAATAAAATGTTGATAGTACTAACATCATTTATTAAGTATTGTGAAGATATGTTATGATATTCAAAGTATGGAATGTTAAGAGAACGCTTTACCTAAAGAATATATGTCTTTTATTCAAGGGAAGTAATGTATGAGTTCCTGTTTGTATGCAGGTTCATTATAATATATTAGACAGAATTATGAACTTGTTTTTGTCTCTAGAGACTGGTATATAAAATATGTGTTTATTAAATTGACAAAGGGTGGATTGTGGTAGTTAATTGATTGCGCCAACTTCAGTAACAAATGTCCAACTAAATTGGATCAGCATGGTTTTGAGTGTGACTGAAGGGATTTATTGAAGACAGAAGACCCACCGAAGGACAGCTTGTTGCTTGAATGGTATAGAACGGAATGAAGAAAGGAGGTGCACTCGTTTTTCTTTTTCTTCATTATTTTTAGAGGAGCTCCAGTATTCACCTTACCCTTGGGTGATGTTTTCCAGATTCCAGCTTTCTAGTGCAGACATTTTAGCTTCCAGCACAGACCCTTCAGCCTTTCATGGCAGACTCTTCAGTGTTCTGATATGGACTGGCACAGGATATCACAGTGAGCACTAGCCCTTGAGATCTCCAGTAAACAGAAAACCTTCTGATACTTCCACACCTGATTCTGGGCAGCCATTGTAAGCCAATCTTATAAACTGCCAAGCATTTTTAAAACTTACGTTTAATATATTTCTCCAGTAAGCATCACCCCATACACTTGCGTTTCTCTAAAGGCAAGAGAAGCACTCTATTATATACATTGTTTACGAAATGCTTTCCTCACCAATAAGCCCTCAATTGCTGCTCATGAGGATTATATTTTGGTACTAATAATGGGCTAAGTGCAGTGGAATTTGTAATATTAACAAAATCCTAATGTTTTAGTGGGGGGATCTCTTGATTAATGAGTATGGGAATTGAATATCATTGAATTCCTGTAAGCACATTTGTATATTTTTGTTATATAACCCAAAATATATTTTAATGCCTTACAACATCTATCTGTAATGCCATATATTTACATTTTAAAAATTGTTTAAATTTGGCAAGACTGAAGGACTAGTAGCACATTTTTAAATATTCATTAACAATTCTACCTTGATTTTTGTCAGTGATACTGATTGTAATCAGTGTAAATTTCAAATGAGAATTTGAAAAAAATAAAGCAATTTTCCATTCTAATATAAGTAACATGGTAGGGTGGAAACATGGGCTCTGGAAAGACACTTATTGGTTTAGAATCATACTTTCCACCTTACTTATGTGAGAATACTCTTTATTGGAAAAGTTGCAAGTTTAAAGCATCTTTTCTCATGTATAGCGTAAGGGCAAAATACATCTCTCTGGGGTACTCTGCGGAATAAATTAGTCAATGTACTATCATACTGCTCTTGGTGGAATGTGTGCCCTTTACCTCCTATGTGAAATCCTAATCTCAGTGTGGAAATACTAGAAGTTTGAGCTTTTCAGAAACGGTAAGATGCAGAGAGCAAAACCCACGTTAATGGAATTATTTCCCTTGTAAGAGACACCTGGGATAGATTCATATCTACTCTGCCATGTGAGGTTATAGTGAGAAGACTGCAATCTTCAATCAACGTCAATATGCTGGTGCCTAATACTGGACATCCTGGCCTCTACAACTGTGACAAATAAACATAATTTTTCTAGAAGATATTCAGGTTTTAATATTTGGTAATAGTTCTTGAACAGCCTCAGACATGCACACAAAACATTGCTTAAAATATTATAACAGAGGCTTTATTTATTATCACAGTACCAGAAGATTTAATCTCAATGCAACATTTAATGGTTTTCATGTGTATGCTGCTACTTTATTTCCACTATGTTTACTGTCCATGGAACTGATTGGGTAAGTTAGAAGTTCTGAGATGGATTTGTCCTCCTAGATATTGGTTCTGGCTAAAGCTAAGTCAGGTTAAATTTTCATGAAGTCTCATATCCTTGTTATGCAATAATTCAACAAAATATATTATTTATTAATTTAATCCAATGTACATCAACAATACTTTTTTTTCTTTTTCTCCCTGTTCTGAGTTGGTCTTAAATATATGGTGATCCTCCTACCTGTGTCCTGAATGCTGGGAGCATAGTTATGTACCACCACACCCAGTTTTCACAACATTTTTCAACTAAATATCATTGATTAATTTTTATACAATTATGTGAGTACATTTAAAAATTGTACAGCTAATACATTAAAATTTCAATGATTTATTATAACAAACTACCTGTATTTTGTTTGTATTAAAAAAACTATAAAAGATACCTCAGTATCAAGGATACATTCAGACTAGCTAACATTACATAAGTGTCACTTGCATCTGCCTTGGAAACTATGGTTCTGACATTTGGCTTAATATGCAAGTCCACTTTGCATACTATTATTGGATGGCAAAACAGTATATCCTTGTGAATTTAATACCATTGGGTCACACATGATATTTCAAAATAAATAAAAGTTGAATGACTTAGTAATTACAAAACCTACTTTGAGGACAAGTATCCAATAAGTGTAAGAGATGTGTAACAAAAGGAATGTAAAGCACAGATGATGGGTATAACCAGGCGATAAAGCTCAGGTAGCTGAGAATTAATTGACTGATAAGACATTTAGGACTTAGAAAATACTTTTATAAAAATGAATCATCTAAGTATCAGAGAATCTTTGCTCCAAACATAAGGCATCTGATGTTTGTTTAAGGACATAAATATAAGGTACATTAATTTATAAAATTTTTAAAAAACATAGAGCATTCAAAAATATGCACAACAAAATATTATTATGCCATTAACAGTGCCATGGGCCAGGAAACATCATCCAAATTTCCATCATAATTTAGACCTCCCATGAGCCAAACGTTATTTCCCTAGCACTGAAGCTGGGGGAAGGAAATTTGTATTTAGAAGATATATCTTTTCTAACACAAACATGAAACTATAAAATTTTGCATCCCATAAACTGGTTTTTTTCATTACTTTGTACTCAATGTCTTCCCCATATGCTCTGAACTTTGGCAATCACCCCCTTATTTTTTAGTTTTGTTTAGTCTTAGGAATTCATGTAACGGAAATGGTAAGCATAACAGCACAAAAGAAATTACATTTGTCTTTATTCTCTCACTTAGTATAATTATTTGGGGATGAACCCTAGCTGTCCTGTCTGTAGAAACTCATTGCTATTTTTTGTTATTTGGGGGACTCAGTTCCTAACTGGACAACAATTAAGTATTGGATGATTTTATATCAGAATGTTGTCATAGTTTGTATGCATAAAGGAAGCTTTTACTAAGATCCTAGTACAAGTCTTTGAAAGGTGTATGTTTTCATTTGTCCTGGATGAATATGTGGAATAAAGGATAAATTCACATGTATTAATTGTAATAAAATTTACTTTCAATTTTGACTTTCTTCTCTCCCCCAGAAACTTGCAAAACATGGCAATATATGTACCTGTCGTCGTCTAGTGCGACGGGGGCCCTGGGTAAGGGTCTCAAACACTCCGGGACACAGGGGATGCAGAGCCAGAACAGCACATTAGCCTGCATAATGTGACTTTATTGGAAGTTCCTTATATCATTCAAAGAACAATGACTTGTTTACATTATCATCCATCACCCAGTTACCCAAGTTAAACTTACACAATCTTGAGG
>PVLD010008061.1:0-86820 GCA_004027595.1 Dinomys branickii
CAAATTCCCTACTATCTTCTCTATAATTTGGTATTTCCTTTAATGTTTTTGTGTTAACTAATGTGAAGATAACTATGTAATACAACATCCAGTGGTAATTCCCTACTATATTCTGTATAACTTTGTATTTTCTGTATTGTTTATGGCTTTTCTGGTTCATATGTCTCCATTCTTTTGTCTTTAAAATAAAATTTAAAAAAAATTAAAAAATAAAAAATAAGCAGCAAGTCTCCACCCTTTCCAGCCTCAAAAATGCAAAAGTGAAAGACTTCACTTTGAGGAGAAAGCTGCACAATGTCATGTGCCAGAATGGTGGTGATTGCACAGGTTCTAGAATGGTGGCAGCCTAGAGAATTTGTTACTTGGAATTGGATTCAGAGTGCTCAGCAACCCCGGCACTCAACCCCTATAGCCAAGAGAGAAGCTTACTACTGCTCTAGCTGGCAGCAGACCTTGGCATCATCCATGTGGCACTGGTCTTAGGTGCATGCAGAATAAAAGAGTTATGGGGTTAAGAAGGTTTTTACCTTGATTTCAAAAGGCCTGGGAGGCCAGAAGTTTGACCCTGAAAGGACAATGTGTGAAGCTGTAAGGGTGAAGCCAAAGGTACAATGGAGATTCCAGAAGTTTAGAGAAGCCATGAACATGGATCAGCTGAGGAAAACTGCAAGGAAAATGGGCCTAAGGGAGAAGCCATGGAAGCTACTACCACCGGAAGTACCATAGGGGTGGAGCCACCCAAGCCATATGGAGTTCACAATTTATCACAGATTGCCTTGGATGCTGCATGTGAAATTATAGGACTCAATGTTTTCCTGGCTGGATTTTGGACTTGCATTGGTCCCAATCCTTTGTATGTCCCTGTTTGTCACTTTTGGAATGTAAATGTTTATCTTGTGCCATTGAATGTTGGAAGTGTTTAACTTTTCATTTATACAAGGACTCACAGCTAAAAGTTTGCCTTACATCTTGGAAAAGACTTGGGACTTGAACTTTTTAGCAATGCTAAAACTGTTAGGACTTTGGCAGTTCTTAGAGATGGACTAAATGCCTTTTGCATAATGGGATGTGCATGAGTCTTTGGGAGGCCAGGGGCTATGGTTTGTGTCTAAATGTTCCCCTAAAGCCTCATGTGGTCATAGTGCGAGGGTTCTTTGGAGGTGGCTGAATCTAGAGTTTGTGATTGTCTAGTGCTGGGGTTGGCAGGGTGAGTGCCACACCTGCCCTAGGGCAGGTAACCTGCATATAATATAAGGGGGGGAAAGAGGCTTGTCCTTCCCCTCCTTTTTGCTCTTGTTGTTTTGCTGTCTTCCACCATGGACTGTTACCCTTGTGCCACACCACCCTGCCTTGGAGCCAGTTGATTATAGATTGAAATCTCTGCAAACTGTGAACTAAATAAACCTTTCCTTCCTTAAGTTTGGGTGTTGGGTATTTTGTCTCAGCAACAAGAGAAAAATAACTAAGATAAAAATCCAGTGGGATAAATGCAAAGAAAATCACACATTGTCACATGGCTGCAAAACCAAAGACAGAAAGTTTTGAAGGCAGTCAGAAAACAAGAACCACTGAACACAAAAGACAAATGGTAAGAACTATGAGACATTTCTCATCATAACTATACAAGCTAGAAGATAATGCAACCAGATTGTTGGACAAAAATCTGTCAACCTAAAATGTATGCCCAGTGAATATTCTTTCAAAAACACAGACAAAATAAGGACTTTTTCCAGTGAACAAAGACAGAGAATTCATCACCAACAGATTGGCATTAAAAGAAATATTGAGGTAAGTTCTTAGGGGAGGAGTAAAATTATATCAGACGGAAATTTGGACCTAAACAAAGAAACAAAAAGTGTGGATTTGGTTTTTTAAAAAGGTGTTCAATATAAAGTCAAATCCTTTAACTTTAGTATCAGTATAATGTAAAAATAGCAACAATTTATTATAGAACTCATAATAGCTGGAAGTAGAAATTTACAACAAAAATAGCACAAAGAACCAAAAGATAAAAGTATCCATTTGTAAGATTCTTATGCTATATTTTAAGTAATATAGATTCTTATGCTATATTTATACTGTAATGTCATTTGGAGACCAATTATAGAAAGTGAAAAAGTGAAGCATGTATGTTTTAAACTCTACAGCAACCATTAGAAAAATAAAACAATGACATATAGTTAATATGACAGTAGAGATAAAAGAAAATTATTTTAAAATAGTCAATCTGAAATAAGGCAGGACAAGATGAAAAGTAAAAAACAGATGGAATAAAGAGAAAGAAAATAGCAAGATGATAGATTTAAACCAATCATAGAGAAAATTACATTAAATATAAATGGACCAAATGCTGCAATTAAATGCAGATTGTAAGATTGGATTATAAAAGCCAGATCTAACTATATACTGACTACAAGAAACACATGAAATCTTTTCTCAGGTACTCTTCCAACACAGGAGTAATCATCAGAATATATAAAGAACTCAAAAATTAACACCAATGGAACAAGTAATCTAACTGATCAATAAATCAGCAAAGGAACTGAAAAGACACTTCTCAAAAGAAGAAATAAAAATGGCCAATAATTATACAAAAAATTGTTCTACATCTTGGGCCATGAAGTAAATGCAACATGAAACTATACAGTATTGAGATGTCACCTCACCCCAGTCAGAATGACTGTCATCAAGAGAACACGCAAAAATGATAAATGCTAGCAAGGTTTCAGGAGAAAAAGAACCCTCCAGTACTATTGATGGGAATGTAAATTAGCGTACCCACTATGGAACCAAAATGGAAGTTCCTTGAACAACTGAAAATAGAACTATCATGTGATCTACCTATACCATTCTTCAGTATATAGCCAAAGGAATCAAAGTTAACACTACACATTCATGTTTACTGCAGCATAATTCATAGTAGCCAAATTATGGAATCAGCCTGGACATCCATCAACAGATGATTATATATAAAGATTTTATATATATAGAAGATTTATATGTATAGAAGGAATATATATATATATATATATATATATATATATATTAGAAGTTCAAATCCAGCCTGAGCAACTTAACAACTTAGTGAAACCCTGTCTCAAAATAAAAAGTAAAAAGGGTAGGGATATAGCTCAGTGTCACAGGCACCTGCCTGGCAAGTGCAAGGCCATGAGTTTGATTCCTGGTACCAAAATAAATAAATAAATAAACCCACAGCTATTAGCCATGTGTGGTGGTGCACACCTGTACTCTCAGCACTCGGGAGGCTGAGGCAGGAAGATCATTGCGAGTTCAAGACCAGGCTGGGCTACATAAGTGAGTTCACAGCCAACCTAAACTGTATAGTGAGACTCTGTCTCAAAAAATAAAAAGAGCTTGGAATAAAGCTCAGTCCAAAGACTCTAGGTTCAATCCTCAGGAAAGGAGCAGGGTGAGGAAAGGAAGAGAAGAAAGAGGAGAAGGAGGAACAAGAGGAGGAGGAGGAAGAGGAGGAAGAGGAAAAGGAGGAGACATTAAATGATGCCATTTGCAGGAAAACGTATGGAAATGGAGATCGTTGTGTTATGAAAAATAATCCAGGTTTAGAAGACAAGTATCCCACATTTTACATGTGGAATCTGTACAAAAATAGAAAATGATATGAAAATGGGAAGGAGACTATCAGAAGAGGAGGTGATGGGGAGGAGGAGGGCAAGGAGCAGGGGAGGGTAATGGGGAAGTGGGTATGATCAAAGCCTATAATGTGCATGTGCAAAAGTGTTACAATGAAGCCCGTCCTTCTGTGTAACTAATATGCCCTCATTCAAAAAAGAAATATTAAATATAAAGATATCGATAAATTAAATGTAAAATGCTGGAAAAGATATACCAATTCTAAGATGGAGTAGCTACTCTGATATTTCTTGGTACAAGGAATAAGGCTAAGGGGATAAATCCATCAAGAAATTATAACTTTAAAGGTGCATGCATCTAATAACAGAATCTAAAGTAAAAATTGACAGCATTGAAAGGAAAACAAACCAACAGTCACAATTGCAAGATGCAATACTCCTCTCAGTGATGATAGAATAGACACAAAGTTGGAAAGAGAAGACTTGAGCAACACTATCAACAACTTCACCTTACTGAAACTTGGAACACTCTTCCAACAACAGCAAAACATACATTCTTTTCATGTGCACACTGAACATTTGCAAAGGTAGAACATATTACTGGATATAAAACAAATCTAAATAAATTTAAGAGTTCTAAAGTCATATAAAGTAGATTCTACGACTATAAGAAACTAAAGTAGAAAATGATAACATAAAAATCTCTAGAAAAGCTGGATATGATGGTACAGGCCTGTAATCCCAGCACTTGAGAGGCTGAAGCAGGAGGATCACCTCAAGTTCAAAGCCAGCCTAGACTATATAGCAAAACAACCCTGTCTCAAAAAAAAAGAAGTCCAAAAAATTCCCCAAACACATGAAATTCAAAAATATATTAAGTAAACGATGGGTCAAAGAAACAATCACAAGAAAAATTACAAAATATTTTAGATTGAATAAAATGAAAGCAACATATTGATATTTGCAGGATGCCACTAAAGCAATGCTTTGAAGAAAATTTATAGTATTAAATGTTTATATTAGAAAAGATAAAAATTTCAAGTCATTCATTTAAGATTCCACCTTAAAAAGTCATAAAATCCAGGTGTGGAGGCAGACCCCTGTGATTCCAGCTCTCGGGGGCTAAAGGAGGAGGATTGCTGGGCCCTGGAGCTCTGCTTGGGCTATGTAGCGAGTTCAAGGCCAGCTTGACCTTCATGGTGAGAGTCTGTCTCAGAAAAAAGGCATAAGAAGAGAAAATAAGAACAAAGTGAGCAGAAGGAAGAAAATAATAAAGAATATAAATCAGTGAGACAGAAAAAATGCAAAAAGGCTGGGTATAGGGGCACATGCCTGCACTCCCAGTATTCAGGATGAGGCAGGAGGATCTCTGTGAGTTCAAGGCCAGTCTGGGCTGCCGCATAGTGAGTTCAAGGATAGCCCAAACTGCATAGCAAGACTCTGTCTCACAAAAATAAAAATAACACAAAAAAGCAGGAAGAGTAACCCCAAAATATTTAATAAAATTGACAAGTCTCAGACGGAATGGTCATGGAAAAAGAGAAAACACACAATTTCCAATAACAATAAAAATATCACTACAGAACCTACAGACACGGATAACATAAGGAATGTGATTGGGCACAGTGGTACATGCGGGTAACTCCAGCATTTTGATAGGCCGAGGCAGGCGGATAGCAAGTTCAAACTCAGCCTGGCAACTTAGCAATTCAGCAAGACCCTATCTCAAAATAAAACATAATAAAAGGACTGGTCGAGGTCCTAGATTCAATCCAGAGTACCACAATAAGATAGACAGATAGATACATAGATAGACAGACAGATAGACAGACAAATAAAGAATGGGACACCCCAGGCACATGGTATGATCCTGTATCCAAAAAAGAAAAACACATGATAAGGGGATAACATTAACACTTTATGTTAATAAATTGTATACATTATACAAAATACAAAAATTTCTTGATAGTCACAAACTACCAAAGCTTACTCAAAAATCAGCTGAGTGCAACAGTGCACAATGGTAATCCCAGAGACTGAGGCAAGAAGGTCACAAAGCTAAGCCTAGCTTGGGCAACTTTGTGACTAGGAAGATCCTATCTCAAAATTAAAAAGTTCAAAGAGGGTAGAGGATGCAGCCAAGTCAAAGACCCCGGGCTCAGGCCCTAGTACCATAGCAAAAAAGTAAATCAGTGAACCAGAAAGAAGGAGGCAGAGGAGAAAAATAAATAGATAGTGTGAACAGTCCTTTATTTATTGATAGTATTTGTTAAAGAAATTGCATTCATAATTTAAAAGCCTTCCCACAATAAAGTGTTAGGTTTTGGTGTCTTCACTGGATAATTATTCCAAACATTTAAGAAATAATAACACCCAACTCTACAGAAAATCTTACACGGGAAGAAAAAATGACAATCCTAAGTTTATCCCCTCAGAAAATAAGAGGGAGAAATGTTTCCCAACTCACTTCATAAGGCCAATCTTTCACAGCCACAGATACAACAAGGAAAAAAAACTACAAACAAACCAATATCCCTCATGAATATAGTTCCAATCCCAATCCAAATCTCTGAAGGATATTTTGTAGAAACTGACAAGCAGATTCTTAAATAAAATGGAAGTGTTGGATTTAGCTCAATGGTATAGTGCTTGCCTAACAAGTGGAAGGCCCTGGGTTTAGTTCTCAGCACCAAAAAAAGTTTTAAATGAAATTTAAAAATAAATTATATTAAGTGGAAGAGCAAAGTACCTAAAAGGTCAAAATAATGTTGAGAAAGAATGAAGTTGGAGGACTTGCACTACCTGATAATAAGGCTTTCTATAAAGCTATAGTAATCAAAACAATGTGTTATTGGCATAAGGTAGGTAGATATATATGAATGGAACAGAATAGACTGGGAAAATATACCTACTGATTGACCATATTGATTTATATTTTGTTTCTTATTACTGTCAGTTAATTTTTGACAAAGATGAGAAGATAATTCAATGAAGAGAATATAGTCTTCAATAAATGGTTCTAGAAAAACTGTCTGATGCCAAAATAAAAGATAACTTGGAATCATAACTCGCAACATACAATACTTAAGTCAAAATGCACCATCGATTGAAATTATAAAACTAAAACTATAAAACTTCTTTTAAAACAAAAGGAGAAAATCTTTCTGGCTTTGGGTTAAGCAAAGATTTCTTAGACATAACACCAAAACCATGTATCCATAAAAGAAAAAAGTTAATAAGCTGGATTTCATCAATTCTGCCCTTTGAAAGTCGTTGTTATGGGAATGAGAAGACAAACTGTTACAGCAGTTTTAGGCTTCCTGGAGCAAAGAAATGGAGCGGCACTCAGAGAGGTGGAGGGAGCCAACTTTATTATGCTCACAGGCTCAAAGGGGCTGCATACTCCAGAGTCTGAGCCCCGAGCCTTCGTTGGGGCTGTCTTACAGGGGTTTTAGGTGGAAAGGCAAGGCTGAGTTACAGAGGTAGAGCATGGCTAAGCACAGAGGGTTTGCAGCAGGCTATACAAGCAAGATACCAGAAATGGGCTGTACAAGATTCCAGAACCAGGTGATAGCAGCAAGATACCAGAAGCAGGCTGCGCAAGCAAGATGACAGAAATGGAATGAGAGAGTTGCTACTTTGTGCAAGCAAGCAATCCATTTTGCTCTTAAGTTTCTTTGGGGTTGCGGGGCAGTACCAGAAATCGAACTCAGGACCTTGCACTTGCCAGGCAGGTGCTGTGCCAGTGAGCTATACCCCCGGCCCCTTAAGTTTCAATGTCCCAGAGTTTTGTTTTCCTCATCATTCCCCCTCCCTGATGCCCTGTACAGTCCTATCACCATCTCCTGGGGGCTGTACAGATGGAGTGCCATGATCCAGGATCCCTCCAACTCGCTGTCATCTCTGTGAATCTCATTAGGGTGTCAGGAGACACAGCCATATCGTCACAAGGAACAAGATGATCAGCAGTGTCCCCAGTGAGGGCAGGAGCCATGATGTCCATTAGCCTGGGATCTAACTCTGGCCCTGTTTTAGTTCTTTCCTTCTCCACTGCATCCTGCCTTTTAATTTCCTGACCTTGGTGGTGCCCACCCCTGACTGGTTTACATACCGGCAGCATTTTTCTCCCAGGAGGATGTATGTATTGCCCTTCTCTACGGTGAGAAGGTCTAGGGTATGCCTGTTTTGCAGGGTTATTTCTGCCAGTGAATTAACATGGCTTTGGAGAGAAAATACCATTCAGCCACTCAATAAATGGCTCATTGTTTAATTCCCAGGACAGCCTATGTTATACCTCTACTGATGTCCTGATTCCTCCTATCCTGACCTCTACTCCAGCAGGTATTCCTGAGCCAACAAAACTGGGGTCCTGCCCTGTGAAGCAGACCAAAGGTGGCATTTATGATCCTGTAAACCTAAGGGCAGGGTTGGTAAAATGAGTCAAAAATAGAGGCTGGAAAAATCTACATATCAGAAAGGTTGTTGTTCTTAGCCCTTATCTGTCAGTTCTTTTCGAACCTCCTCCGCTTGTTTTTCATGTGCTCTGTCCTTTATCCCCTCCTCCCCCATCAGACATGCCCATGTGGATCACACGGGTCCAACATGCAACTTTTTTCATATTAGTTGTAGCAGGTTGACCCTAAGCCTGTGATTTAGCTAAACCAGAAGTATACCCTTGGGACCATGGTCACCAGTGTATTGGCACAGGGTGGCTTCTGGTAGCAATTAGCTGGCATGTAGGTATAGGAGCTGAACCCAGTAACACGGCATCTGCCTATGGTCATGGGGCAATTACAGGCTTCAGGGCACAGGACAGGTGTAGACTGGGATGTCGTCACTGCCCAGCAAATCCAGGGCCTGAGAATTGACAGCCAGTGCCACGTTCTGTGGTCAACAGGACTAAGACCCTCAAGTGGAAGTAGTCTGGGTCAGCCAGGGTTTGGGAAGATAAGGAATCAGTAGCTGGCTAGACAAAAGCAGATAATACAGTTAAATACTCTATTCACAGGAAGAAGGTTAAGGCCAGCAGACACCTTTCACCTTGTGTGTAATTGGCTGGGGTTACCTCAACTAGGGCTACAGTGAAGAGAAGAGAACCCTTGGGTTACAGACCTGAGGGTTGCTAAAATCCAGGGCTTATAGTTCATTACAATAAGCCTTCATGGGCCATGGGGGATATTTTTCTTTGGAGTCCTTAGGCTTCTGTTGTGCAGAGACTAGTCAGCTTCCAGTGTGACTAGAGTAAGGCTGTTGTCTCTCATGTTGTGTCCAGGAGGTCTCCCTCTGAGTTGAGTTTTCAGAGCATCTTGTGCATCAGGATGAGTGGTCCAGGTGACTGGAGTCCTCAGGGTAAGCCTTTTTCGGCCTGGAATGGTGCACCCAAAGGATAATACCTGCAACTCTAACAGCAGTTGGGATGAAAGAGCGACCATGTGAGGCCCTGTCCACATAGGCAGAAGGGGTTCCTTTTTCTAGTCTTTGACCCAGACAGAATTCCATCAGGAACAGGTGTGCAGGGCTGCCTAAAGTGATGGGAATTCTCTTGGGAACAACCTTATTGATGTAAGAGAACATTTGTCTTAGAGTCTGTAACTCAGTGGTCAGGTTTGATTCTCCTAGCTTCCCAACATCTCCTTGAAGGCTCTAGTTATGGGAAGAACAGCCTCCCGAACAAGATCTTGTAGGGGACGTAGATGGATGACCCCAGTGTACATCAGGCCTATAGTGGGACCAGAGATCACATGTCCACCCAGGGCAGGTGAGTTTCCTGGCAGAACTTGGCTATGAATAGTTTTCAGGGTACAATTCACATGCTCTACTTTCCCTGAACTCTGAGGTCTATGGGCTGTATGGAGATTTCACTTCATCTTCAGCAAATTCACTACTGTCACTTCTGATGGTGAGGGGCAGCTCATACCACAGAGTGATTTCTTGAAGTGAGACCATGACCACTTCTCTGACTTTCTCTGTCCATGTGTGTATGGCTTCTACCCAGCCCAAGTACATACAGATGAGGACTAGCAGATATTTGTAGCCACAATGTGGCTTTATCTCTGTGAAGTCTACTTCTAAGTCACCAAAGGAGGAAGTCCCAGCATATTGTATCCCCAGAGTGAGCTTTGACCACTGGGGCAGGTTGTTTCAGACACAGGCTTGGCATCAGTTACTTATGATGATACAGATGGATGACAGCCAGGGGATGGAGAAGTATTGGCTCAGCAAGGTCTCTAAAACTATCTTTCCTAGATGAGCCAGTTAGTGATATTGTTGGACCAGAGAGAAAACTATCTTCTGGGGTACAAAGGTTCTCTAGTCAGGTAGGCACCACCATCACCCTGGAGTCTTCCCTCAAGGCCCCTTGACCTTCCTCTGGAGAATATGTTGGTTCCCTGGGTTAGGCAAGGACCATTGGTATTTTGGGAGCCTCTTGAGTTGGAGCTGGTTTGTTTTTGCAGGCCACCTCTTTAGCTGACCTATTCACCCACTGATTTCCTCTAGTAATAGGATTTTGTTCCTTTCATTGTCTCCAAGAGTGCATAATGGCCACCATTTTCAGTTCCCAGATGGCCTCAAAGAGTTGGAGTATCTCATTCTTGTTTTATTTTATTTTTCTCAAGCTTTCAGTAATCCTGTCCCCATGGACATGGACTGTGGCAAAGGTGCACTTGGGGAAAGTGTAGATGTTGACAGTTTTTCCTTTTGCCCATCGGATGGCCCAAATAAGGGCCCGGAGTTCAGCCCTTTGCGCTGACCATCCCTTTGGGAGGGAGCTAGCTTCAGTGACTTGCTTAGCAGTAGTGACTGTGTATCCAGCCAGCCAGTCTCCATCTTGGATAAAGCTGCTGCTGTCTATAAATAGGGTGGCATCTAGTCTGGGTTCTAGAGTACCACTGAGGTTAGGCCAGCTGGAGAACAGTTCATCAATGATTTCCTCACAGTCATGGTCCACGTGTCCCTCCTCGGTCAGCAGAAATGTGACTGGGTTGAGGGTATTAATAGTTTAAAAGGTGACTCTAAGGTTCTCACAAAGTAGCCCTTGGTATTGAGTTATTATGACATTCAAGAGCCATTTATGTCCCTGGCTGTTCATCAGAGTCATGACAGAAGGACCTTGACCCAAACGGCTTGTCCCAGCATCAGCTCTTTGATGAGGACAACTGCTAGAGCATGGAGGCAAGGGGACCATCCTGTGGTGATGGCATCTGACTGTTTGGATGAGTATGCCACTGCTCTCTGCCAGGGTCTATTTGAGTTCAGACCCTGAGCGCTATACGTTTTTTCTCACAAAGAGGTTAAATTATTGGTTCATGGCTGGTAGCCCTAGCACAGGGGCACAAGCAAGTAATCATTTGACGTCTTTGAAGTCTTTCTTTTGTTGGTGCCATCTGAGAGGGTTTTTTTTCCTGGCTTCATCAGTGCCAAATATAGTGGTTTGGCCTTTTCAGCAAATCACAGTGCCCATCTACGACAGAAGCCAGCTGCTCCCAGGAAGTCCAGGGCATTTCCTTGTGAAGCCTTGCAATAGAGCTTATGACCTGTTTCTCCAGTCCCAGAGAGCAGGAGCCCTTCCTTATGGCAAATCCCAGATATCTGGCAGAGGGGCAGCAGAACTATGCCTTTTTCTAGGACACCTTGTAACTAACGGGGGGAGGCTGTTTGAGAGAGTGGTGCAGGCAGGGATGGCAGTACAGGAAAATATGGTGGGTGCTGGAATTCTTTATCAGAAGGAACTCTGTGAACTGGCTTCTTTTGGCCCTTTGAGGTTTGGTCTGGACCCTTGGCAATGAAGACCTTGCTCTGTCCCTTTTTATTAATGCATAACTGAGCCCAGGCTGGGAGGGTTTGAGCAATCTCCAGATGGGAGTCAATATAGCATGACCTGGTTGTCCTGTGACTATTCTCCAAACTTCTCTGACTGTATGGACATCCAGAATCACTATGGGAGGCCACTCAACCTGGAAGCAATGCCAGTCTGCCTCACAAAGGGTCTGCCACTGGCAGGCTTTAATACCATATTTGCCGCCAAATCCCTTTCTGAGATTTTTTTAATCATATAGGACAGTTGGCTTGCTCTATATAGTTCCCATATTCTAAGTTTTCCACACTGTATATAATGTTGCAACAGACAAGGGTGAGAGTCCCCTGAAGGAGACCACTCAGATGCCTACCTGGCCACATCCCTCGCAGGAACTTAGCCATGTCTTGGCTGAGGCATACTCATATTAACCTGGGCCTGGTCAGTCTTCTATTATGGGAGACTTATGTCATATGATGTCACCACGGAAATACAGGTTAGGGCCCACTCAGATTCTGTATCTTGTGCTGTGGAGCCACAAACATGTTCACACTCACTCACACAATCATTCAAAAGTTATAACATTCCTCTCCCCTTACGGGAGATCCCTGCCTGGGGTCTCTAGTTTGAGACTATGAGAGGTGATCAGACTCCCCTTCTACTGTGGACCATCCTAACTTGGGATAGGCCCCAGGGCATCACCTTAACCAGAAGATGTGACAGGAGTCCAGACCACCTCTCCACTGAGTCCAGTCAGGAAGGGCTGGTGCATCTGTTGGCCATCCCTTCCCAGTGAAGGCGGTCCTGCCAAGGAGGTGGAAAACATGCCATCTCGTTCTTCTGGGGAGGGTGTCCAGCAGCCACACTCCTAACTCTGACTGTGGCACAGGAGCCAGCACAGTTGGGAACCAAGTGTTACAGAAAATTTAGGTTTACTGGAGCAAAGAAACTAAGCAGTACTCAGAGAGATGCAGAGAAGCAAACTTTATTATGCCCACAGGCTCAGAGGAGCTGTGTGCCCCCAAGTCTGAGCCCCAAGCCTTTGTTGGGGCTGTCTTATATAAAGGTTTTAGGCAGGAATGCACAGGCTGAGTTACAGAGGCAGAATGGGGTGTAGTTAAGCATAGAGGGTTTGAAGCATGTTGTACAAGCAAGATACGAAAAGTGAGCTCCACAAGCAAGGTAACAGAAGAGGAATGAGACAGCTGCTTTGTGCAAGCTACCAATTTTGGTCTGAAGTTTCAGTTTCCTGAAGTCTTACTTTCCTCACCAAAACCACAATCTGTGTATTAGTCAGTCTGTACATTTTTGTCACTGTGACCAAATAACTGAGAAAAACAATGTAGAGGAGGAAAGGTTTATTCTGGCTCACAGTTCCAGTGGCTTCAGTGCACAGTTTGCAGGCTCTGAAGCAGAAGTGCCATGGGGGTGGGCAGGGGGTGGGGCAGGGCGGAGGAGAGCTGATTACTTCATGGCAGCTAGGAAGCAGAGAAATGCAAAGAGTCAGAGTACGGGGCCAGGAACCACAATTAGTACCCTAGGTCATGCACCCTTGGTCTCTCAACCCAACTTAATAATTAAGAGTAACCATCACAGTCTGGGAGAAATATTTGCAAATACTTACCTTTTTTTAAAAAAATCAAACTATTAAAAGACTTTTAAACTATGGACTATGTTCAAAAATTATAACTAATGAAAAGACAGAAATACCTAATTAAAGGGAAATGTTTGAATAGCACTACACCAAAAAAGGTATATAGATGGCAAATAAACATAAGAAAAATGTTCACTCTTACTATTAATTAGAGAAACGCACATAAAAAGCACAATGAGATATCACTACACACCTTCTCCAATGTTTAAAGTTAAAACAACTGGTAATGTCAAGTGTTGTGAGGATATAAAACAGCTGGAAAGGTCCCTCATTTCTGGAGGGACTGCAGAATAGAACAGCCATTTTCAAAACAATAGGTAGTTTCTTATAAAGCTAAAGATACACCTACCATACAATGGGCAATTATATTTCTAGGCATTTATCCTAGAAAAATGAAATTTTATGTCCACACAAAGACCACCCGATGCAAATATCTGTAGCAGCTTTATTCACAATAGCCAAAAACTGGCAACAATACCAGTATCTATCAACTGGTGAAAATAATCTATGGTATATCCATACAATAGAATACTATTCAGCAATGAAAAGAAATGAACTACTGAACTTAAAAAAAATGCACTGGTGACTCTCAGAATCATTAAACTAAGTGAATGAAGTCAGACACAAAAGACTATTCTGTGATCCCACTTCTATGATTATTTAGAAAAATAATAAGACTTAGAGATAAGAGCAATAATTGCCAGTGAGTGGAGAAAAGGTATTGACAACAAAGGGACACACAGCAACTTTCAGGGCAATAGAAATGTTTTAAATCCTGACTATGATATACACATACATGTGAGTGTAGGCTCATGTCAAAATTAATGAAATTATTTTCCAAAAGGGTGAATTTAGCTGTTTAACCCAGACATTAGGAAACCCCCTCAAAAAACATATTGAGAGGCTAGATAAGAGGAAATTAAGAAAAGAGAGGGGAAGAAAATCAACCTTCCTTCTCATGAGGAAAAAAATTCACAAGGTTTCAGGTAAAAACACCACAAAATTTGAGATAGCTGTTCAATGGTAGTGGCACAAGGAAGTTGTTAAAATCCTGAGCTTTAATTTTTCCACTGGATTTGCAAAGATCTGAAGTAAGAGACTGTAGGGACAGGCACATTCTTCAGTCCCTACACGAGACTCAAGTCTAATCTCCAAAAAGGATTGTTTGTTAATATATATGAACTTTACATCCCCCAAACCCTTCCACCTTAAAACTCACTTTTATAAATTTATCCTATGAGTAAACAACAACAAAACACAAGGGAAAGTAAAACACATTATACACCAACACACAAAGAAGGCAATGATAGCAAATAACAAACAGATCTCAGTAATAGCTCTCAATGTTAATGACCTCAACTTTCCAATAAAAAGACACAGACTGGCAAATTGGATCAAAAAACAGACTCCAACAATATGCAGCACTCAAGAAAATCTTCTAATTCTAAAAGATATTCATAGAGTAAAAATTAAAGGATGGGAAAAAACATTCCATGTACCAGGACTCCAAAAATAAGCAGGGGTGGCAACTCTAATATCAGACATGATAAACTTGAAGTTGAAATGGATTTAAGAGACAAAGAAGGTCACTACACACTAGTTAAAGGACCAATGTAACAACAAATAACATTGATAAACATATATGCATCAAATACTGGTGCACCTGTCTTCATAAAACAAAAACTGTTAAAATTAAAAGATCAAATAAACATTAACACAATCATAGTAGGAGATTTTAACACACACACACACACACGCCCTTCACAAAGAGACAGACCAATTAAACAAGAAATCAATAAGGAAATTTCAGAGCTGAACCACACCCTTGAACATATGGATTTAATAGATCTATACAGAGTATTCCATTCCTCTACAACAGAGTATACATTCTTTTTATCAGCACATGGTGCTTTTCCCAAAGTACATCACATGCTAGTCCACAATGCCTGCTTAAGCAAATATAAAAGAATTTAAATTGCCCCATACATACTATCTGACCACTACAAAATGAAAATAGAAATCATCTACATCTCTGCTATTCAACATAGTACTTAAAACATTAGCCAGAGCAATTAGACAAGAAAAAGAAATAAAAAGGACACATATAGGAAAGGAAGAACTCAAATTATCATTATTTGCAGATGACATGATATTGCATATAGAAGACCCAAAGAACATCACCAAAAAACTCATAGAACTAATAACCAATTTTAGTAAGTAGCGGGATACATGATTAACACATAAAAAACTATTAGCATTTGTGTATACCAACAATGAAAAGGGTGAGAAGGAAATTCTGAAAACAATATCATGGTCACTTCAAGAAAAATGAAATATCTAGGAATTAACCTAACCAAGGAAGTGAAAGACCTCTACAAAAAAAATTACACTACTCTGAAGAAATTGAACAGGACATCAGAAAATGGAAAGAGTTTCCTTGTTCCAAGATAGGCAAAACCAATATAGTCAAAACGGCCATGCTTACAAAACTCTTACACAGATTCAATCCACTCCCAATCAAAATACCGACAGCATACTTTACAGATCTAGAGAAAACAATCCTAAAATTCACATGGAACCAGAAGAGACCCCAAATAGCAAACATAATTTCAGGCAATAAGAGCAAAGCAGGAGGCATAGCAATACCAGACCTCAAGATATAAATTTGTGTACAATATTGCTCACAAAGCAATAGTGATAAAGAACAGCATGATACTGGAACAAACTCAGACATGTGGATCAATGGAACAGACCAGAGGATACAGAAACCTCCCCAGACATAGTCAACTATTTGATCTCTGATAGTCTTAGTTACTTTTCTCATTGTTGAGACAAAATACCCAACACCCACAGATTGAGGGAGAAAAGTTTTGTTTAACTCCCAGTTTGTAGAGGTTTCAGTCTATAATCGACTGGCTCCAAGGCAATGTGGTGGGACAGACAGGCATTGCAGAGAAGAAACAGTTCATGGTGGGCAAAATGTAGCAAAGCAAGCAGGGGAGGACCACAGCTCTTTCTATCCCTTATATCTTATCCAGGCCAGTTAGGGCAGGTAACACTCACTCCCATAATCCTGGTGCCCTTGATCCTAGCATTGCACAATGAATCAATCCCAGTATTACACACAGTCACCTCTGAAAGAGCCTCACCTATGACTGCAAGAGGCTTAGGAGAGACACAAGTCATAACACTGATAGAGGGTCCAAAAACATATGTTGGAGAAAAGATAGCCTATTCAACAAGTGATGCTGGGAAAATTGGTTATCTGTAGAAGAATGAAATTGGATCCTTATCTCTCACCATATATACTAAATTAAAATCAAAATGGATCAAAGATCTAAACAGTAAAACAGACATATTAAACCTTCTGGAAGATAAAATAGGTAAAACACTTGAAGGCACAGGTGTAGGAAAGGATTTTCTAAACAGAACCTCAATTTCACAAGAAATAGCAGCGAGAATCAACAAATGGGATTAAATCATACTAAAAAGCTTCTGTACATCAAAGAATCAATCAGTTGAGTGAAGAGATTATGTACAGAATGGGAAAAAAAATTTTGCCAGCTACTCCTCGAGCAGAATATCTAGAATATACAAAGAACTAAAAAATATTAAACCAACTAAAATTAAAGACCCAATCAAGAAATGGACAAGAAAAATGAACCAACACTTCACAGTTAAATGGTTAACAAAGTTATGAAAAAATATTGAACTCTTCTGGTCATTAGAGAAATGCAAATTAAAACAGCACTGAGATTCCACCTTACTCCAGAAAGAATGGCTATCATTAAGAAATCAAACAATAACAATCCTAGAAAACTCTCCTGCATTATTGGTGAGAATGCAAACTATAAAAAAAAAAGAGAGAATGCAAACTAGTACAACCATTATAGAAATCGGTGTGGAGATTTCTCAAAGAATTGAAATTAAAAATTCCATACAACCCAGCTATTCTTCGGCTGGGTATCTCCCCAAAAGAGTTTAAGTCATCATACTATAGTGATATATCACACCAGTGTTTATACCAGCACAATTTATAATAGCTATATCCTGGAAGCAGCCTGTATGCCCATCAACAAATGATTGGATAAACAAAATGTGGTATCTATATATAATGCAATACTATTCTGCTGTAAAGAATGACATATTTGAGGCATTTGTAGGAAAATGGATTCACCCGGAAAATATAATATTGAGTGAAATAAATCAGGCACACAAGCTTAAATACCATATGGTATCTCATTTGATGGAGGCAAAGTATAAACAAAGAAAGTGATAAAGGATGAATAGACAGGGACAAGGAGACAGATCTCATTCAACAGGGAAGTGCTTCAAAGGACTAAGGATGAGGGGTGAGGAGAAGGGGAAAGGGAGATGAGAGGAATAGGGATGTGCCATTATTAGGATCTTAGTACTGTATGCCATAACGTGAGCTAAGACAAATAATATCAACAACTACGAAAAAGGTGACGAGGAGCCAGAGGAAGAGAGGCAGAGGGGGAGGGAAGATGAAAGGTATTAAAAAAAAAAATGTAACCACTCTCCCAGATGACTTTAAACTACATGAATCGCAAACATGTACTAATAAAATAAAATAACAATTTATCCTATGGAAATAATAGAGCAAGGTAGGAATACATCCATACAAAAATATTTAGAATACTGTTGTTAATAATAAAGAAAATTTGAAAACTACGTAAATGTCTTATAAAAGAGAAATAATGAAAAGCTGTTGAGCAGATTCATAAAAAAACTAAATGATAGGCTACCATATGATCCAGCAGTGGTGATCTTGGGCTTTTGCCCCACAGAAATAAAAATTCATGTTCAGTTGGGTGTGGTGGCACACACCTGTAATGTCAATACTTGGGAAGCTGAGACAGGAGGATTGCTAAGAGTTTGAGGCCATCTGGGGTACAAAATGAGTTTAAGGCCAGCCTGAGCTACATAGTGAAACCCTGTCTCAAAAAAAGAAAAAAGACTCATGTTCACACAAAAACTTGTTTATAGACATTCCAGGCAGTTTTATTCATAACGTCTGCAAGTTGGGAATAACTTCTATGTTCCTTCAATGGTAAATAAACAAACTGTGGCACATCCATACCATAACATACAACTTAACAATTAGAAAAATTAAATTAAAAAAAGCTTCTGATACATACAAGTTGGATGACTCAAAATAATTAGAATTACCCTAAACAAAACAAAAAAGCCAACTCAAGCTGTTGCATACTGTATGATGTGATTTGTATAACATGCTTGAAATGAAAATTATAGAACAGGAACAGATTCGTGGTTGGCAAGCATTGGGGAGGGTGTATGTCTATGAAGAGAAGCTGCAGGATCCTTGTGGTGATGGAATACTTCTGTGTCTTGATTGTGGTGGCTGTTACAGGAATTTACATGTGTGATAAAATTGCATGGAATTAAATACACAACCATACTATGCGCCTGAATAAATGAGTGCCCCCCAAAACTGGTAGAATCTGAATAAGCTCTTTGAATTGTACTAAGTCAATCCTGGTTTTCATACTGCACTATAGGAACACTATAGGATGTTACCATTGGGTGAAGAATACACAGGACTTATCTGTACTATTTTTTGCAAGCACCACTGAATTTATAATTTTTCCTACAGTAAATGGATTAAAAATTTTCTCTAAAATTATGTATATATATTCATGTTAATGAGGCAGGCAGCATATCCCTGTATAGAAAGAGCAGGTAGAAAATAACTCACAGGATATGTCACATCTATTATTTTTATTGAAAAGTATATTTATATGCACTTTCAAACATATTGAGATACCAAGAAGAACAATTAACCAAAATGTTAATGTTATTTTGAGAGAAGCTCTTTTTACTTCATTTTGATTTTTTTCTGTTTTGCTTAAATTTTATATAGCTAACATATTACTTTCATAACAGAAAAAAATTTTAATGCTTAGAATTTTTAAATGCTCCATATGACTATTTATCGATATGGAAAAATAATATTCCTTATGAAAACTAAAAGGCATGTTGCAAAACAACATCATCCCATCCTTGCAAAAAAAGAATTGTAATTTTTATATCTGCAAAAGCAGGAAGACATACATCCGAGTATAAATGGTGGTCACTTTTTGGTGATGAAATTATGGGCCTCTCAGTACCATCTCACCTGTCTGTACTTCTGATGTTTCTCCATATGGTACAGCTATGCTTCTTTCAATTTCTATTTACTCTTTGGATCGCCTAAAAATTTATATCTTTCAAAAGTAAACAATAGATACCGAAAGGCCCTAAAGGTAAACTAGCCCTCCAATCTGCTAACTCAACCATTTAGCGCTCAGACAGTTGCCCACAGGATACCAACTGTTAGAGTTCGGTGTATCTTCCAGATCTCCTTGTACCAACATAGGCAAAGAGGATTTCCTCCATTTTATATGAAAAGTAGCGAGCTCTACATACTGTTCCACACTTTGCTTGTTTCCCTTGAAAATACGCCACAGAGAGCTTTCCATAACAATATTTAGACTCCACTTCTTAACTGCATATTCTAACTTTGCAGAGATAAGCCAAAACTTAACAGTCTGCTGTTAAAAGCCATGTGGAGCAGCTCTAGTCTTTTGCTGTTATAAACAGTGCAGCCGTACTGACATCACTTCCCACACATGCCAGTTCACTATGTGTATTTGTGTATCTGGTTCGACTTTTCCCTAGCAGTTTCTAGAACTCTACATAACAAGTAAAGCAGCTGTTTGTGACATGAATTGCAAATATTTTTCCTCGTTTGTCATTTGTCTTTCAACATTACATATGTTTTGTTTTGGGTTTGTTTTTATTTTGTTTGGATTTTTTACCCCATAGAGGCTTTCTTTGTTTCGGTTGTTTTTGTTTTTTGAGACAGGGTCTCACTATAGCTGAGACTGACCTTGAACTCACAGCAATCTTGCCTAGGCCTTCAGAGTGCTGGCTTACAGGCATGCACCACCACTCCTGACTTGAGATATCATTTAATTTTTTTTTTTTTTTTTTTTGGGTACTGGGAATCAAACTCAGGACTTTGCACCTGCCAGGCAGGTGCTATGTCCCCGAGCTATATCCTCTTTATCAGCATTTTCTCTTTAGGCATCTGGATCTTGAGTCACAGCTAGAAAAGCCTTTTCTATTTCAATGTTAAAAAGGAATTCTCCCGAATCTCTTCTAGGGTTTTGTTTTGGTTTGTCTTTTGGGGTTTTTTGGAGGGGGGTTGGGTTTGGGGTGGTGTTTTGTTTTGTTTTTTGAGACACAGGGCCTTTTTTTTTTTTTTTTTTTAAGACAAGGTCTCACTATGTAGCCCAGGCTGGCCTCAAACTCCTAGCCATCCCAGCCTCCCAAGTACCGGGATTACGGCCAAGCACCACCACACCTGGCTTCTGCTGGTACTTTTATGCCTTCATTTTCACGGCGGAATCTCTGTCCATTGCACTGGTCCTGGAGATATAGACAAAATTTTGTTTCCCCAGTGGTCACCCATTTTCCTTAATACCATTCATTAGTATGTTTATTATAGAAACGGAGATGCTGGGGTCAGGGGCTGGGTTCTGATTTACTTGGCCGCTGCTTGTGTATGTGCCTCTGTTACCTTCTGCGCAGTCATTTGTCCTCTCAGAACCTCAGAGAACAGACGAAGGATGAGGTTTGGAGAGGCCAAGAAAGCTGCTAATTAGACAGTGTGAAGGGCCTCAGATGAGAAAACCAAGGCTGCAGCACCAAGGCTGCAGCAGCAGAGGACCTGGGAATGCACAGGGGAGCTCGTCCCACCTTGCCCACCCCTCCACAGTACGAATGCGGAAGCTGAGGCCCAGCAGGCAGGGAGACTTGACCTTCAGGGTCTGCTCCCTAGGACCAGGTGCCCAGGCCCTTAGCCACACTGCTCCCAGGCAGGCACCAAAGGAAAAGGACCCTGACCCCACCTTACAAACGGAAAAATCAAGGCCAAAGCAGAAGTGACACCCCCAGCACCCCGGGTAGAAGCTGTGGTTTCTACTCCCTTTCTCAGGGCCAAGACACCATCTTCACTTCTGCTGGCAACCTCCAGGTGCCCTTCCCATCCTCGCTCCACCCCCACGCCCTGGGCCATCAGGCTCCCCTTCTGGTAAGTCACTCTTGGAGCCCTCTGGAAATTAGCAATCCCTTACCTGACTTCCAAGATGGCTCCAACAGACTGCAGGGAAACCGAATACCAAACGAGAGAAGGAGCTCGCTTGCAGTTCTACAGCAGACCAGTGGACAAACTGGGCTGAAACCCAGGACTCCGGACTCCAAGTCCCGGGCTCTACTCCCGATGATGGCCAAGTAGCTGAGCTGCTGAGCAGACAAGGAAGACCCCAGTTAGGCTAGCAGAGCGATGAGGAGACATGTGAGGCACGGAACAGAGTCTTCAGAAGATGTGAGTTAGTACCCAGTGCCTGAATTGTGCCCAGGCTGTGTGACATTGGGCAAGGAACTTGGATTCTCTGGGTCTCAGGTTTTCCATCCGCAAAATGAGGCTACCTGGGTTCCAGTACCAGGGAGCAAGACACAAACGACCACTGAGCTCATCCACACTTCTGGGAGTCGGGCCCTGACCCAGGTCCAAGGCTCTGAGCAAAGTCCCCAGCCAGGAGTTCACCTGCGTTACTCTCCGAGCTGATCACACTCGTGAAAGCCCACCCTGCTCCTACACATGGCCCCACTGTATTCACTGAGCTGCTGCCCCTGCCCACCATAGCCCAAGCCACCACCTCGGGCTTCCTCCTGCCCCGGGTGGGGAGTGAACTTGTAGTCTCTGCTAAATAGCCCTAAAAGCTGCTATTGCCAGAGGGGCACAGAGGAACAGAGGGAGGCTGCAGCAAAGCCAACAGGTAGCTCGCAGCCCCAGGGCCCAGTGCCTGGAGAGGAAGGTTGCCTAGTCCAGTTTGCTGAGCACAAAATGCATCCTGTCCTGCTCACCTGACAGACCCTCACTCCTGCCACTCAAGATGCAGGTTACAGGCCAGCCCCTTTTTACAGATGATAAAACTGAGGTCCAGATAGGTCCAATAATTTCCCCCAGGCTACATGAAGAAGCTAAGACTTGAACCCAACATCTAATCACTCCTTAATTTCTTTTTCTTTTTAAAATTTCTTTTTGTCAGTCTGTGGTTCAAACCCGGGGCCTTGTTCATGTGCTGTGCCAGTGAGCTACAGCTCCGGTCCTGCCACTCCCAAGTTGAAATCACCTCTTCTGATAACACAGCCGTCTACATCCCCAGGATCTAGAGTTGCCGCCCAGAGCAGGGAGGAGGTTGGGTCTCCAGCTTGCTGCTCCGGGGACGTCATGAAGCCAGCGACCGCCTGGGCGGAAGCATGTCCAGAGCACATGGGTTTCAGGGGTGCTGGGGATAAGGACAGAAAGCTGGCTGGGGGAGAGGAAGGAGAGACCCGAGGGACTAACCTGTAGTGCTGCCACCTCTGCTACCGTCTTTTCTCGATGCTGTCTTGCCGCTTCTGCAGGGAGAACAGGAAGTTAGTGGCACCGACTGCAGCATCCTCTCTGTTCACCCCACACCCACACTCCCACTTCACTCCTCTCGCCTCTTTCACCCACCGCACACACCGCACCCTCGCTTCACTTCTTCTTTTGCTGTAGCAGCTCCTGCTTCCTCTGAGCCGATGCCCAGGCCGAGATCACCATGGTCTCCTCCCCAGGTCCCAGCACCTCCAGAGAACAGCTGTGCCTCTGTGGAGGGGCTCGAGCACCGGGTAACACGGTGCTGTGTGGAACCTAGGACCAGCTCAGCCCTGCCCACAGTGAAAGCGATGGCACTGCCTTCTACCTCCACTTCCCCATCTGTAGAGAAAGAAGAATGATCTCTGCCTGACGTGACAATCCACAGGATTAGCGATGGCAGGGACCTGGGGCAAGTTCTGGGCCAGGCTGCCTGGGTTCCAGTACCAAGCCACTGTTCATCAGCTGGGTGACTGGGGCAAGAGATTTAAACTGTCAAATTTGAGCTTCCCTACTGGTGTCAGTACCACCTGGTGGGGGAGGCCCGGCTGCAAAATGACCACAATGCTTCATAACACTGTCATATTTCACATATGAGGAGCCTAAAGTCCAGAGAAGATGAAGACCCGGCTCCAAGTTGCCCAGTGGCATGGCCATAAGGAAGAGGCCTCCCTGGCAGCAGAGCTCAGAACACGTGGCCTGAACAGCAGGGCAGTAAAACTGGCTGCTTCTCCTTGAACCAGAGGTCCCCGAAAGCCTGTGCTACATCAACTACACGCTCTGCAAAACTCCAAGAAAAGGGAGGGGTGACTTGTACATGTGTGTGTGTGTATGTGTCTGTAGGGTGGAAATAGGGTGCTCTGCTGCCTGGGCCCCAATCAGATTCCCTGGGAAAACCATGACTCAGGAATGTGCACTTCTATTCCTGCAGGGTGGGAGGTGGGGAGGGAGATGCAGTAACCAGAGAGAAAGCAGACAGGTCCCAGCATGGTCTCCTACCTCTATGCCTGACACATGTACCCTGCTGTGTTAGCCCAAGCATGGCCCACAGGGAGCACAGGTGGCTCTGTGGGGCAGAGCAGGAGAGCTTCGCCTTGGGTAGCCAGATCCCACCCAGGGGTGCACAAAGGCTCTGCAGGAACACTGGTCACACCCTTGCTGGGTGATTTGGGTAAGCCCTTGCCTCTGTAGTCTGTTGCAGTTCTGTGGTATAGGGGACAGAGCCCAGGATGTTGTACATGCTAGGCAAGCACTGTTCCTTTGAGTTATACCCACAGCTGTGTCCTTTGACTCTCTATAACAATGACCCAGATCTTGACCACCAGTCCTTCCTGTCTGAGGTCACCTGAACCACCAGCCACCTCCTTCCTCACACCAAGTATAAGCCCAAGCTATTCTCAGGGCCCAGGAGGAGACCCACCCCCATCCCACAGCCCTTCTGTTTCCCACCTGGGATGTCAGTTACTTAGCCCTGCACTCCACATCCTGGAACTCACTTCCATATATTCTCCTGCTCAAAAGCTCTCACCCCACCTAAATTCTAATTCTACCAGGTTCTGCACATGCTGGCCATATTCATGCCCACTGCTGTGCCCTGTCCCAGCTGTGACTCACATGAACCTCAGCAACCCTCCCTCTCCCTGCAACCCTCTGGACTCAGCTCAAGTCCTGCCTCCTTCTGGAAGATTTCTTTGCCCCCGACTCCCCTACAGAACATTCTGGAGGCTGAAGCATGAGGCGGCATGCCAGGGTGCTGCTCAGTCCCTCGGGCAGGCTGTAGGGTCACATGCCACTCCTAATGAAGTGTCTGCCCACATGGGGGCTGCTCAAGTGCGGTCCCCGGATGGGAGTGTAACTGAGTCTCACAGTGAACAAGCCATTTGCTCTCCATCTCTGTCCCAATCTTAATTGCATCCAGCAAAATCCTTGGTTTAGGGGTAAATTATCTTTAGCCTCTTTCTAACAGACTTATGTCCTTCTAGTCTTTTTTCCCATCCTTCAGTCTTTTTTATTAGACATCAAAATAAAACTTTTTGGCAGCACTGAAGATTGAACCCAGGGCTTTCAACACTGAGCTACAACCCCAGCCCCTTTTATTTTTTACTTTGAGATGTGCTCTTGCTAACTCACTAGACTTCAAAAGCAAGATATCTAATTTTTTAAAATTATTATGGTAGATAAAATTTATCAACATAAAATTTACCATGTTAACTACTTTTAAGCATAAGTTCAGTGGCATTCACATCATCGTGCACCCACAGCCACCGTCTCCAGAACTTTTTTCATCTTGGCAAACTGAAACTGTACTCATTAAACAAAAACTCTTCAATCAGGGCCAGGGATATAGCTCAGCAGCACAGCACCTGCCTGTTCCCAGTACAAAAAAAAAAAAACCTCCAATCACCCTAACCCTAAGTCACTGGTAACCATCTCCATGAATCTGACTACTCCAGATACCTCCTGTAAATGGGATCCTACAGTATTTACCTTTGTCAGACTAGCTTATTTCACTTCATATAATATCCTCAAGGCTTCTTCATGTTGTAGCGTGTGTTAGGATACCCTCCCTTTTAAAAATTGAGTAATATTCCCCTGTGTGTATATGTATGCTACACTCGGTTTATCCATTCAACTGTCAATGGACACTTGGGCCATTTCCATTTCTAAGCTATTATTAATAATGCTTCTATGAACTGGGCTATGGGAATGACACCCCTTTCAAAGTTTCTAGAAGATTTTAATAACATTGTTTTGATTGCATGCTGTTTATTTGTGTAATTTTTGTATTTATGGTAACTAACTCAGACTTCCTATTTATCCTAGTAATATGAAATAGTCCCTTAACATGTACTTACATCCTAAAAGGTAAAATAATTCGTGGAAAAATGGCTAGTAAACAAAGGCACAAGTGCTAAGTATTGATGGCAAAGCACCAAGGATGTAGAACAAAACTGTAGTGTAAGAAATACCAACACAGACCTCAAGTCCAAAACCCCATTGTCCTGAGTTGGGGACAGAAGCCCTGTTGGCACCCACTGGGGCAGCTGACACCACATGCACTCTCCTAAGGAACGGTGGTAACAACAACTAGCGCACAGATTGCTGTGATTCTAGGTGACCCATGTGAGCTGCCCAGCCTATGGCCCAAACACACCTTGCATCTAAGCAGGTGAGTACCCTTTCCAAGAGAAACTCCCTTCCCCAAGGCAGTGCGGTCTTTCTTGCTTCCTTCCTCGAAAGGGGCTCATTGTGTTGAGGCTATAGCCAGAGTTTAGGTACAGCCTCTATCACCTTCTGTCCATCCCCACCTTGAAAAACTGCGAAAGAGCTCTGGGCTTTGGCTTCAAGACTGTCACTTACCGGCTATGAGACCCTGCGCAGCCCTTCAGCCTGGAGCCTCTCTGAGCCTTCATTTCCCTGACTCTAAATTTCAGATGTCCTTTTCCTGAGTTCTCAAAGTCTGACTCTGTAAACTGTACAAGAAGCCAAGAGCAGTCCCTGCAATATCTGCAGATTAGCAATATGTAAATGCTAACCAAAGCCCCTGTATTCCCACCAAAATTGGTCTCCTGCCCATTAACAACTGCCATCAATAGTCGACCACACCAAACACGTAAGCAGATGAAATGACAAGTGAAACTGCATATCTTGCAAAAAGCGTGAGATTTCATGAAGTTGATGGAAGCAAATGAGGGAGAAAATTTACCAGCAGATGACCACAGAGAAAGAACATTCGTTAAGGGAAGTGTCTAGGACCTTCTAAAAAGAAGTGACGGGTTATCAAAGGATTCAGAATGATCCTTGGGTTTGAGGAAGTCCTCAAATACTTTTGGAAAAAAAAAATGCTGCAAAACCCACTCAGAAGGAAAGGATGCTACATATTGAAGTTTGTCAAGAAAATGAAGTCTTCAAATATTAGCACTTAATTCATTCCTCGCTCCATTTAATGTGTGCATGGTTGCAATTATAATCTAAATATTGCTAATCATGGGGTAAAACTAATTTATCTTCATAATTTTTAGTTTTTCCTAAGTACTAATTCACTCGGACCATGTTCACAACTGTTAATTTTTCATCCGTTTTTTAGAACAGATAAAGTTCAGACAGCCTTCCCAGGGACAGGATGTGATGGGGAGACACCTCCCTTTCTTACTAAACCGCAGACAACCTACTCCCAAGAGAGGAAACCCTCAAAGGGCTGCGCACCTGGAGTGAGAAGACACCCCATGCTTCTTCACAGGCTTTGAGTCTGCTTTGGCCCTTTTGTTGGACGAAACTGAGCCCCGGTGAGGACATAGATTCACTAGCCCACGTCCACTCAGAAGCGGCAATGCCAGTAGAAAGAGTACAGTTAACAAAAGTCTAAAACTTGGGTAGCGCACTCCACGTGTTGAGCCGGGACAGCGGTGCCAATCCGACCGCGGGGCCTCCGGTACGGCCGCTGGCGCTCGCTCGGGGAACCTGAGGCGGGAAGGCCAAGCCCGCGTCCCCGACCTAGCCTGCGGTCCCCCTACCCCGGCCCCCACGCTAGGGTGGGGCCTCCGTCTGTCCGGCCCGCTCTGCAGCAGAGCCCGCCGCCCCGGCCCGCGCCCGGCGCCCCGCAGTCAGACTGGTATCCCCAGCCCCGGCGGCTTGCCATCCCCGCAAGTCACGGCGGGGCGCAGCTCGCGCTGGCGCCCGGGACCCCGCCGCCCCCGCCCGCCGGCGCCCTCCGTCCCCTCCCCCGGGCGGGAGGAGGAGACTCCGCGGCCCTCCCTCGGCCTCCCGGTGGCGGCCGCGGCCAGCAGCGTGCCCGCTCCACCCAGCCGCGGCAGCCCGACGTCCGGAGCCCGTCAGTCCCGGCTCGAGGTGAGCGAGGGCGGCGGCGCGTGGGGCGGGAAGCCCTCGCGGCCGGGTAACTCGCGCGGGCCGGAGCCTCCGCTGGTGGGAAGGGGTTAAACTGGGGGGCGTGCAAGAGACGAAGCGGTGGCGGCGCCTGCAGCAACCCCCAAGCTCTCAGCAGAAGTTTCTAGCTCCCTCCCAGGGTGCCCCCCAGTCCGGGGACCCCAGGTCTCCGGTGAGGAGGGGCTGTCTGGGCGCTGGGGGCGGGGGTGGGGCTGCGGAATGCCCGGGCCGGCGCCGGACGGGAGGGGGCGGCGGGCGGGGGCGGAATGTGAAACTCTCCCGGGGGACCCAACGTGGTCACCATGGCGAATGCGGGATGGATAGACAGTATTGGCCAATCAAAATACGACGCCTCCGCCTAGACCGACGGTGGTAGCCAATAAGGGCTGCGTGATGGGGTGGGCGGGATCGCCCGGTGTTGGCCGGGAGCCCCCGCAGCCCGCCGCTAGGGGGAGTGGGGCGGCTGGGAAGCGGGTCATGTGGGGAGGGGGTGACTAAGTGGGTGCCAAGGCAACTCTGAGCCCGCACCAGCAGTAAACTAACTTTTGGAAGTTAGGCAGGTATAGTGATGGCTCTTTACGAGAAAAAAGGAGTAGGTCCCAGTTGCCTCTGATGGTTCTGTTCTGATGGTTCTGATGGTTCCAGTGGATGGCATTAGCAAGTTCTTCCCCACCCAGGGCTTCAGATCCTCTACCTTAAGTGGAAGCACTACCCGCTCTTCAGAGCCCTTGTTGGGTAGGATTGGTTCAGGTTGGCGCAAAGTCTGCTCATATATTGGACAGAGGAATCTTCTTAATGCTTCTCTTCATCCTATAGGTAGAGAAACAGGCCCAGAGAAGCTAGGGGCCTGCACCTATCCCCCAGGCTATGAGTGGCAGAGCTAGGACTAGTAGGGTGGCTGCTGTTCAAGGGCAGCTAGTTCAGGGAGCTGCTCAGAAATGTGGCTGGGGCTGTACTCCATGAAGGCAGCTCCTTCTCCTATCCCAGCCTTGCTTCTCTGCTGGACTTAGTTCCTGAGGATCCCATCTTGTAGGTGTTCCCAGGGGCATGGCGCCCTTTCAGTAGTCATAACCAGGAGAAGAGGCATCCAGTCCCAGTACTACTGCCCTGGCTTTGCTGCAAGTGTGCTGCGTGGATGTGGACAAGGCCAGATGAACTGCAGTTGGCCCATCTGTAAACACAGGACTTAGAATGGTGCCTCAGTCTGAGATGGTGGTGGTACCTGGGAACAGGCCAAGGGGCAGCTGGGCCCAGGTCCAGCCTGAACACCTAATCTTACTCCTCCCTGCCTGCGAGTTTGCTCCTGGAGGTCCAGCGGCTGGAGCCTGGGCAGCAGGTCAGAAGGACAGGTGCCCACAGTCTGCGGGCTGACCAGCCTTGGGCCCTACACTTACCCAATCAGGCTGTCCTCTGTGGTTTCCTGCTGGGCTCAACTCCCTGCCCGCAGCCAGGCCTGTGGCCATGGGCTCGCCCCAGAGCCCCATCTGAAAGATTCTGGGAGGTTATTGGAGTTTCTGAACTTGAAGGGTGGCTGGGGAGGGGGAGACAGGGCTTTTGGGCCCTAAGCCCCTCAGCTGGCTCCCAGCCAGGCCTCCACATTGAGCATTCTTCTCAAGGGATATGGCAAGATGGATCCAGATATTCTGGGGACAAAACACAGTTATCCACTTGGAGTCCTTTAAGCTCCCTCAGGCAATAGCATTGAGTTTACCTCTGACTCTGACCTTGGCCAGTCAGTGTCAGAGCCTGGCTGAAAACTGACTTCTAGTCCTTAGGATGGCTACCTTCTCTGGTCACAAGGGGACCCCTAGCACTGACACATATCCATCACCTATCCATGAGCCCAGTAAGCATTCACACAGTACGTGTTGTATGCTGGGCCGTGTACTGACAGCTGGAGGGACTAAGATGTCCACTTGGACTTCACAATGTGAGCACTGAGCAGTAGCATACTCAGAAGTGAGGGAAGGTTTCCCAGGGGAGGCGATGCTGGAGGTGAGCCTTCAAGGCTGTGTAGCAGTTTGCTGAGGGAGAAGGACAGAGGGGGAGACATTCTAGACAGGTCTGTGAGCAAAAAGAGCCACTGGCTACTTTCTGTGAGCAGGGTTATTGAGGCCCCAGCTTGCAGTGACTGTTTTATTTCTGTCTTGGAGCAGGCAGTGAGTGTAGCTGAGGGTTTGAGGTTCAAGAGCTGAGTCTCACTCAGACTGATGCCCAGCTAAAAAGGTACAAGATCATGGTTCAGCTTTTCAGCTCCCCATGGCACCAGTCAGTTTTAACCAGCTTTATGCAGGTCTTTCCTAGAAGCTCTGAGTGGCACAAGGGACCCTTCTGGGTGGGGTGGCCCTTGGCAAAGGAAGGACAGATGGGGGCCCAGAGTCTGCCAGGGGCATTGGGAATGGAGGGAGTGGCCTGAACAGACACCAGAAGGGTAGAGCAGGAATAGGGCTGGGGGAGGCAGGGGAGGGGAGGCTGGAAGGGGAAACACCCTGGTCCTCTTCCACTCCTCCCCCAGATCCCGTGGGAAGAACACATTGAGCTGATGGGTAAGGCCAAGTGGACAGCCCACCGGAGCCTGGGGCACGGTTTGAACTGGTCTCTGTTATCAGGCTGTCTGTGTGTCCCTGTGGTTGTGTTATGTTAGCAGGGTAAGTGTTGCTAGGCAGGGTCTGGTTGGCCTTGGTCTACAAGGGTATGTGGGGTTCCTAGTGTGCTGGCTTTTGTAGCAACCAACCTGAGGACCTCCAACCCACTCCATAGCCCTGGGCCCTGCAGGAGGAGGGCAGGAGGCTGTTCCTGAGCCTCCCCGCTCATCCTGTTCCCTTCTCCTCTCCCCCACCAGCCCCTAGAGGGGCTCAGCGAGGCAGTCGGGAAGGGGATCAGCACTGACTCTGGAGCCTTAGACCCTGCCTGGCACATGGGTGCCTGGAAGCTATTAGAGCTGGGGTGGCGCCTGCCGTGGCCCTGCACCACGGGCTTAGGATTCCTGGGAGGAGCCAGGGCCCCCTCTCCAGCTGAGGCCCACAGCAGGCTTGGTGGTCCCAGAGGCAGAGGATGTGACTGTGGCCCCCTCCCTGTCATTCCCCTACTTAGGGGCTTCAAGAAGAACCCAGCAGAACAGGCCAGTTCCACTCTGCTGGCTGGCACTTGGGTTTCCTGCCCCCCCTCCCGCAAGCACACATTGTTTTTCTTTTCCAAGAGCTTCTCCGTGTGGAGCTGGGCCAGGAAAATGGGGAGAGGAGGAGTGTGAGTGTCTGTGTCTGTGTGTGCATGTGTGAGTGATCTAGGGATGAGCATCTGCCTCTGCTGGCTTCATGCCTGGCAGTGTGCTGTTGTGTGCATGTGTTTGCATATGTCTGCGGCTGTGTCTGTGTCCTTCAGGTGAATGTGTGCATGCATCTGTGTTTATAGGCATGGACTTGCACATGTGTCTGCAGACGCATCTGTGTGTACAGGTGTCTGTATGCTCCTGAGTATACAGGTTGCTGCCTCAGGGCACAGGCAGAGAAACTGAGAGGGCATTTTGCCTGCCAGGGATCCCTTGGGGTGCCAGCGTTGCACACAGAGGGGAACCTGGATCTGTACAGCTGCACCTGGTGATTGTTCAGGTGTTACTGGACTGGAACATTGTGTGTGTGTGTGTGTGTGTGTGTGTGTGCATGCGCGTACTGACCTGTGGGTAATAAGGCATCACCAAATACTCCAGTGTCCCCAATTCACACTTCTAAAATATACATTCCCAGCTGCCCAACTACTGAACCTCATTCTGTGGGCCTGGACCAAGAAACTGCATTTTAAGCTCCCTCACTCCACCCCCATCCTACAGGTGGGGAAACTGAGGCCCACAGAGGTACAGTAGCTCACGTGAGGGTGGTGACAGAGCAGGCTGTGGATGGCGTGTCTGGTGAAGACAGGTGAACAGTGAGCAGGCAAAGGATAGAGAAATGTGTAGATCACTGAGCAGCCCTGAGAACCCGTGAATTTAACTTGGCACTGTTCCACCGGGTGACATACAACCTTCGAGGCCTGACTCAGTAGGGCTGAGGAGGTGAGGGAGGCCTGGAAACAAGAGAAAGAAGGGGGCTAGGAGCCTGCGGGTTGTTAGGACACCAGGGTGTGGCCCAGGGGCACAGTGCACAGGTGCTGGGGCAGTGGCTGGGCTCCTCTGGGACAGAAGGAATTGCTGGAGTCCTAGAGGGCATCTGCTGGGAATGGATGCGAGAAAGGAGTGCCTCCCTGGTTATGACAAAGGCTGATACCCCCAGCATGGGCAGGTGGCTGCTCTGTGAGGAAAGGGTTGGAAGGAGGTAAAATCCTGTGGGATGGCTTAGGCAGGGGCCAGGGAAAAGGAAAGGGGCCCATCACGGTTGCCAGCAATACTCAAGGCATTGAGCCCCAGGGGGAGCCTATCCCCGAGGCTGGCAGCCAGGGAGGCTGTGCCTGTGGCTCAGAAGCACAGCAGGCTGGCTTCCCAGACACCCACCTGAGAGCACGGTATCCCGGAAGAGTGACGAGGATTCAGGAGCAATGATGTGTCCAGGTCCAGCGCACACAGGGTCACCTGGGGCTGGGAGCCAGCCTGGTACTGGCGGCCGGGAGAGAGGAGGAGGGCAGCGGTGCGTGTGAGCCCCTCGGGATGGGCTGTGAGCTGGAGCGGGGAGTGGAGGGCAGTGAGGGGGAATGCAGAACAGGAGAGGGAAGGTCCCTTTCCACTCAGGTTCTCTGCTGACAGTGAAGGGGAGGACGTCCCGTCAAACTTCGGGTGAAGGCTGCCGGGCAGTGAGAGTCAGCCAGGGACAAGACATCCCCTGTGGTGGGGAGAGTCCCTCCCACAGTAAATTGGCCCCTCCAAAAGGGCTGTAGCATGAAGACTCAAGTCCAAGACCTACCTGGGCAATGTAGTAAGACCCTGTCTCAAAAAATAAAATAACATTTTTAAAAAGGCCTGAGGCTGCCTCTCAGTGTGAAGGCCCTTGGTTCAAACTCTAGGAGCAGAGTGGGACATAAAAATGTAGATCTTCAGGGCAGGTGTGAAGATCCATGGACCAGGTGGGTCCGATGGTGAAGGAAGGGTGGGATGTCCCAAGGAGCTGCAGTGGTGGTTAGCATGAGGCCACAGAGGGTGGGTTGGGGCAGAGAAGGCAGATGCCATCGTTATTTTTAAGGATAATGAGGCCCATGAACAACAAAGCCCAGTGCAAAGCCCAAGGGGTGGAAGAAGCAGAGGTAAGACACAGGCTTTGGCAGAAAAATGCAGTGAACCTCCCACAGGACTCCCAACTAAGACACTGGGGTTTTTCCATCATTGTCACCAAGTGTGCATTTCTTCAGGTCCTCACCAGTGCTGGGGTTTGGCCTCACACATACTGTAAGCGGCAGTAAGTTCTCTTACTTCAAATCTGGGAAGAATAAGTGAGACTCACGTAGAGGCCGGGACCTGGTACCCAGCCTATAGTGGGTCTTCCACAAATGTCAGTGCCTTTATGTGCTGGGACTAGACCAGTGACCAGGACCCAGTGCCTGCTGTCAGCATACTCCCAACCTGGGATGTGGTGGGAGAGCAGACCGGATAAATGGCCCAAGGTGGGCAGGGCTGATGGGCCTGGCCAAGGAGGTCCAAGGGGCTTCTAGGAGGAAGGCATGTCTCCAACGAGATCTGAGAATGAGGGGAACCAGCCAGTGCAGGAGGGAGCCGTGTGGACGCCACCTTGATACCACAGAGGGGAGGGATTAGCAGGCCGTCTGGAGTCACTCACCGGAAGGGGGTGGCCCTGGAGCCCACCTCTCGCCTCCCACCTCTGCCACCTGTACATAGGTGATCATACAGACTGACGGTGGCCACAGCCTAAGAATGGTTGTGCTCTCCTGCAGGTCCAACAAGGGGTCTTCCACCCGGTGGCCAGAAAAGGTGTGGGGCGTGGCAGCCATCATGCCGGCGCCTGCACTGCGTTCCTACAGCCGTCTCTAAATCGGGCGTTAGTTCGAACCTAGCACCTGCCTGCCCGCGCCATGAGCCACGGGCCGAGTCCCCGGCTGGTGGAGTCCCCGCAGCTGTCCAAGGGCAGCCTCCTGACCATCCTGGGCAGCCCGTCGCCCGAGCGCATGGGGCCCGCCGACTCGCTGCCGCCCACGCCGTCCAGCGGCACGCCCTCTCCGGGCCCACCGCCCGCGCTGCCCTTGCCACCGCCTCCCGCGCTGCTGGCCGACGGGGACTGGGAGAGCCGTGAGGAGCTGCGGCTGCGGGAGCTGGAGGAGGCGCGCGCGCGGGCTGCGCAGATGGAGAAGACAATGCGCTGGTGGTCGGACTGCACGGCCAACTGGCGCGAGAAGTGGAGCAAAGTGCGCGCTGAGCGCAATCGCGCACGCGAAGAGGTTCGCCAGCTGCGCCAGCGCCTGGACGCGCTCACCAAGGAGCTGGCGGGCGCGCGGCGCGAGCGCCAGGAGGCGCAGGGTGAATGCGAGGCTCGGGGCCGCGAGCTGGCGAGGCTGCGGGGCGCCCGGGGCGCAGCGGATAAGCCTCACGACGGCCCAGAGCCGGACGCCGAGCGGGAGCAGGAGCCTGTGAGGGACGTTGGATCAGAGAGGCCGCAGGACAGCCAGGTGCGTGCGGGGCCGGGCTCTGGGTTCGGGGAGTGATAAGTCACGAGGGCGGTCAGCCCCCCCCCCCCGTAGGAAAACTTTAACTCTCAATATTTCTCTCCTTCCCTTATCTGTTCCACTTCAGTTCCCTTCGGCCACAAACACTATCCCGTCCTCATTCGCTCTGGCAGTTCACCTGCTCGGGTCATTCTGACATGGGCAACTCCTGCCGTTTGGCTATTCTGGCCTGGACACCCTCCCCACCCCTGGGGCTCGGCCTGTTCTGGCCCAGGGACATCTCCTTACCCCACCCCACCCCCGCCAGAAAAAAGAGCTTAAAGGCCCACCCTTTCCTCAGCTCGGGGCTACCGTGGTCCGCTAGGTAGCCTGCTACTCTGCCCCTCCCCCAATAAAGACTTCTCTCGTGTCAGAAGGTCTGGTCTGGTTCCGTGTGGGGTCTCAGTTTCTATCAGGGAGGAGCGTGACCACCGCGTTAGCCAGGCACAAGGTGTAGTCAGGTCCCAGTGCTCCGAAGGAAGCTAGTAATGGGCCATGCCATCTGGAAGGTTCCACACCTACAGGTTAGACCCAGCCCCACCGTGGCGAGGCAGATTGCCTCCCTTCCAGAGACCCCCAGGATGGAGAACCCCAGCTTCTGGTGGTCTAAATACCCCCACACCTGAGAAGTCAACAGAATCAACTAACTGTCCACTTTGGGCAGGAGAAGGGATTCAACTTGTGTGGAAGTCAGGATTAGTAGCCACAGCCTAGTCCGATTCATTTGTTCAACTTGAATGGGTCAGGAGGAGGGGTCACTAGGAGCACAGAGGAGGTGCCTGACCCGAGCTTTGGCCGAACAGTCATTGTTGGGGAAGAGGTCACACTGAAGTAGAGACTAGGTGAGTAGGAAGTAGTTGTGGAAAGCGCCCGAAAGCATGCCAGGGCAGGGACCTGCAAGGGCCCGGAGGCAGAGGACCACACTAGTGGATGCCCCACCACTCAGCCTTGCTTGTGCGTTGGCTCCTTAACCCCCACCAACACCCGCTGAGGAATGTGCTTCTTGAGCACTCTAGGCACAAGGCGAGTCTGAGTCAGGTGCAGGCTGGTGACCGGAGCCTGGGAGTTTGAGCCCAGGCGGACTGCCTGCAGAGCCCGTGGTAACCATCAAGGTTTAGACTGAGTGCAGAGGGCAGTTCCCTTGAGCCCGCAGCCTGTCACCAGAAGGCCACCTGGGGCCGGTTCCAAGCTCAGCTCTCTGGCTCCTCTAGCTGAGACTCCTGGCTGCCCTTTGCCTCCAGCCCGGCCCCTTCTCCCCGGGGCAGAAGCTCTGATTCCCAGGCGCTTGGAGGAGCTGTTCCCCACTCCCGCTGCGGGCCTCCTCTCCTATTGTCATCACAGTAGGAAGAGCCCAGTCAGCATCCAGTCCTGCTATTTCTGTGCTCTGTGATCTGTACAAGTCTCTGCCTTCCTTGTGTCCCCATTTGTGAAAAGGGACTTTGGGCCAGGCGGCACCCCGGGTAGCCCTGGCTGGACATTCTGAGATACAGGAGGCAGAAGAGGAGGTCGCTCCTCCAGGATTGTGCAGTCTCTTCATGCCTCAGTGTTTGCCCCTGAAAAACAGGATTATAGAGCTAGAATTCCTTCTGAGGGAATCCAGTCCTCAGCTATGGTAGAAATCTGTGCTTTGGTATATATTTGAATACTCCCAGTGACAAGGAGCTCACCACCTCTCCTGGGAAATCTTTCAGAATATAGGAAATCTCGGTAACTGACTGCAGTTTCAGGCGGTAAGGGAGGAGGCTGAGATGAAGAGGCAGAGAGCAGAAGAGGAAGCAAGGGTCCAGAGGCACAGTAGGATTGGCAGAAAGTCCCCAGCAAGCTGATTCCAACTCAGGGCCTGCAATGATCCTTAAGGAAGATCACCAGGGTGACCAGTGTGGCAGACTGGTAAAGCCTCCCCCTTGGTCCCTGCAGGAGCTGGAGCTGGTAGAGACCCTGCTGAAGAACAGACCAGAGGATCTGGAGGGCTGCTGGGAGGTGCGCAGTGTAGGGGCTGGAGCTCCGAGGGGCAGCTCAGGCCGCCAGGAGCGCAGCCGGCTTCCCTGGGAGGACACAGCGGCCACCGAGGAGGATGCCTCCAAGTTGACTGCCCTGCGGCTGCGACTGGATGAGTCCCAGAAGGTGCTGCTCAAGGAGCGAGAGTGAGTCTCAGAGGGCAGGCAGAGGGGGCTGGGGCACCCTCAGAACCCCAGAATGAAAATCAGTGTCAGGGAACACAAGACCCACCAAGGCACATTATGCAAAATCATGCAAGCTTTTTGATTTTTGGATTTTTTTCCCTCCACTACTGGGTACTGAACCAATGAACTACATCACCCACTTTTTCTTTGTTATTTGGAGACAGGCTTTCACTAAATCTCTAAATGGCTGAGGCTGGGCTCAAACTTGCAATCTTCCTACCTCAGCCTTGCAGTGCTGGAATTACAGGCCTGTGCCACTACCTGCAAAGCAAGGGTTTTTTTTATTTGCTCTTCTAATTCATCTTAGGCATTTGCTCTTGGCCAGGCACTGTGCTCAGCTCAGGGACAAGCTCATAAATAGATGAGCTTTCTGCCGTGATGGAACTTGTGTCTGGTAGAGGAAGGCAGAAGGGCAGAAGTAAAAGCAGGGAAGCGGGTAGGGAAGCTGGAGAATTGGGGTTGGAGGTGTTGGGGTTGGCTTGGCAAGGAGGCAGGGGCGCATAAATGAGTCTGGAGGTCAGGAGACAGGTCTGGCTGCAGGTAAAACGCAGGCATCGTCAGCCAACAGGTGATACGGGAAGCCAGGAGCCGGCGAGGTTGGAGGACGGAGCCCTGCTGTCAGCCAGGTTTAGCGGTTGGCTAGCGGGGGCGGAAGTGGCAGAGGAGATGGGACAGGAGAGCAAGTTCCAGTAAAGCGGAAACAGGAAAATGGTTTCACGGTGCACAGAGCGGTCAGCAGGTCAAGTGAAAAGAGGACTGAGTGCTGACCACCGGACTGAGGACATGAAGGTCATTCATGACCTTGGTCAGGGCAATTCAGAGGGCATAGCTTGATGCTAATCAATACTATCCACTTTACTGTTCAGGAGCTGCAAAGTCTAACCTAGCTACACACGATTTTCTTTTTAAAAACCAACATAGGGACTGGAGCCATGTGCAGCAGTAGGGGCCTTTCCTAGTGTGCACAAGGCCCCAGGTTTGAATCCCCAGTGTGGCAAGAAATAAAAAAACCACGAGGCCCTTGCGAAGGTGAAAGTCAGGATGATGCTTCCTTGGCCAAGGAGTGCCAAAGGTGGGCAGCAAACCCCTGCCAGAGGCTGGGAGGCCGGGGGAGATGGGACATGGAATAGGTTCTTTCTCACGGCTGGAGCTGAGCCCATGCCTGCCAGCACTCGTACACTTCATAGGACTCATAGCCTTCAGAACTGTGAGAGAATAAATTTTTGCTGTTCGAGACAAAAAAGTATCTTCTTGTTCCTCCCTGTCCTCTCCTCTCTTCAGGGACAAACTGGCGCTGAGCAGGAACATTGAAAAGCTGGAGGGGGAGCTCAGCCAGTGGAAGATCAAGTACGAGGAGCTGAGCAAGACCAAGCAGGAGATGCTCAAGCAGGTGAGTCTGGAGATGGGGGCCTCCTGGAGGCAGCAGGAGCACACTTGAATTTCAGCAGCGGAGCTCGGAGAGAATGGAATTCACTCATTCGGTGGTGGTTCTGTGTGCCGGGGTGAACGGGATCCCTGCCTTCGGGAGCTTACTTTGTAGAGGCTGGGAGTGGGCAAATGGCAGTGGCCAGAGAGGAAAGTCCATGACCACAGAGAAGTCAAGCATACTGAGAGAGATGGCGCAGTGGGCCCCAGTAGGCCTCTCGAAGGAGGTGACATTTGAGGCAAGACCTAAAGGGATGAGAAGAAGCCATCTTTGAGAAGGTACAGGAGCTGTGTTCACAGCAAATGCGAAGGTTCTGAGGCAGGACCAACTTCATATGTGCCTGATACAGAGAAGGGCACTGTGGCTGTAATGCGTGAGAGAGGTCAGGCTGCAGCTGGGCTAGATCTCACGGGGCCTTGTGACCAGGATGGTGGAGTCTGAGCCTGATATGCCTTGGGTGTCTTCTTTGTGCCAGATGTCCTTGAAGCCTTGTGGCCATCAAGAGAGCAGGGTCTTCACATCCTAATCTCACAGATGAGGAAATAGGCCCCAGAGAGGTGGGTCCACTCAGGATCATGGGCTCACAGGCTGGCTGCCACTTCTCTTTCCCTACCAGCCCACATGGCCACCAGAGGGCGCAGCCACCCAGGGAAAGCCCGGCTGGATTGGCTGGGTGTCCAGGTGAGAGGCCCTGAGAGCCTGAACCTCAGCCCTGGAAAAGGCCAGATTCATTCTGCTCTTCCACCAGAACGTTCCTAAACCATCCAACCACCCATCATCTTTGGGAATGGGGTCCTGAAACCCAGCTCTTTAATCTTTTCAAACTGTGAGGTATAATTATTTGAAGAAAAGTGAATGAAACACCAGTATGCATCTCTCTCTCTCTCTCTCTCTCTCTCTCTCCCTCCCTCCCTCCCTTTTTCTCTGTCTCTGTCTCTCATATCTGGCATCTTTCCCTCCACATTCTGTTTTGAAGACTCACCCATATGGCTGCAGAGCACAACAGCTTGCTGGGCTTTGCCGCTGTACAGCAGGGGGCTGTGCTACTTGGGAAGCACCCTGTGCAGTTCCAGCGCACCTGCTTGCAGACCAGGCCTTAGATGAGTGGTGTGCACTGAGGGCTCCTATGTCAAGGCCATGCAGGACACAAGGATGCAGACACGGCCTCCACCTCCCAGCTTGCACTCTTGTGGGCAGTGGGATGAGCACAGGAGAGGCCTGAGGATAAGATGAGTCAGTCATGAAAATTACGTGAGGGTGTCCCAAGCAGAGAGAACCACATGTGCAAAGGTCCTGTGGAGGGCAGGAACTTGGTGCATTTGCAGAATAGAAAGGAGTCCACACAGCCTGGAACACAGTGAACTAAGGGGAAAGAGATGGAGAGTGAGGATGAGGAAAAGTAGACAGGAATCTGATTGTGTGGGGCTTTGTGAGACCACAGGAGTTGGATTTTATTCCAAGGCACCTGAAAGCCATCAAAGGGGCTTTTGGTGTTAGGGGAGATAGAGATTGAATTTATATTTTTTAAAAGTTCACTATGAGTTGCTATTTCACTGCCAGGCAAGTAGGGGGGAAGTAGATGTTAAGGAGGGGGGAGATAGGGCTGAGGATGTAGCTCAGTGGCATAAGTGCTAGCCTGGCAAGCCTGTGGTCATGAGTTTGATTCCCGGTACCAAAAAGAAAAAAAACTCCCAAGGAGGGGGAGATGAGAGACATCAGAGGCAGCAGGATGGTTGGAGTAGGGTGTGCTTGAGACTCCAGGTGCCCCACTCCCTGCACCAGTGCCCTCCCCGCTTCCCAGGGCTGGTTTCAGGGTGTATCCTGGTGGTCCTCATGTAACCAGGCCGGGCGATGTCCTCCCAGCTTAGCATCCTAAAGGAGGCACACCAGGACGAGCTGGGCCGCATGTCCGAAGACCTAGAGGATGAGCTGGGTGCGCGGTCCAGCATGGACAGGAAGATGGCTGAGCTGAGGGGCGAGGTGAGGCGGCCGGCAGGACCCAGGCGATTGAGGTGGGGACCATCAGCTGGTCACTGGGGGGGAGGGCAGGAGCTGGATCTGTGCTCTGAGGGTGCCCCCATCTGCAAGGGGCAGCCCCTTTCCCACACAGGGACCAGAAGCACCCCCACATCCTGCACACCGTGAAAGAAGCCCAGCTTAATTATAGCAGCTGCAGCTGGATCTGCTTCCTGGAGCCAAAAATGGCTGCAGGAGGTAGGAGGGCAGCAAGGCCCTCAGCCCCCCTCCCCCGGGACACTCACTCATCCTGCCTTGTTGCAGATGGAGCGGCTGCAGGCTGAGAATGCAGCCGAGTGGGGCCGTCGAGAACGGCTAGAGACTGAGAAGCTGGGCCTGGAGCGGGAGAACAAGAAGCTGCGGGCACAGGTCGGGGACCTGGAGGAGGCCCTGGCCCGGCGGCGGCGGCAAACAACCAGCGCCCTGGACTGCGACCTGCGGGCCAGCCAGGCCGCACTCTTTGAGAAAAACAAGGTGGGCAGCGAGTACAGTGGCCAGGGCCTCCCCACCGAGCCCAGCAGGGCACCTCCTGTTTTCAGGCCTGCTGGGAAATGACAGGCTGAGACTCCCTACTCCAAACTCTGACATCTGAAAGGCTCCAGATTCCAGAAGTTTGTGACTGCCAGCGTGGAACTCCACACCTGACACATGATGGACCCCAGGGAAACCCGTGTACACTGAGAATATTGTATCAGGTTATCCTCAGCCTCTGTGCCCAAGATGTCCACGAGTTGTAACTGAGTTTGGTGTCTATGCTTGAGTCCCATGCCCCCAAAACTTTATTATGTAGATACAGATATTCCAAAATCCAGAACACTTCTAGTGACAGGCCTGTTGGATGAGAGATGTTCAAACTATAGTTGCATTTGTTGAATACCTACTATATGCTAGACCATCTAGTAATTACGGTAGCTGCATCTATTGAGTACCTAGGGTGAGGTTAGGCCCAGTGATAATTACAGTAGCTGCACATATTGAGCAGTGTACAGACAGTTGTGGCCTCTCCCTCCTCTCATAATGGAACTGATGGCTCCATTATGGAAGAGGCTGGGTTCCCAGAGATTGCTCTCACATATGCTTCTCCCGATCACGTCGATAGCTACATGCTTGTTATGGAAGAGGAATAACTGAGGACTTGGTCTGTATTCTGGGTCCTAGAAAGGCTTCCTGGAGGAAGGGGCATTTGCCATTAATTGCTGATGGCCTCGTTTGGGAAAGGAGAGGGATGGGGAGTCACGTGAGTGACTGTGCCATGATGAGAGGACGTGGCACTTCAGAGGAACGAGGCCAGTGTGGCTGTGGGGATGAGCAGGGGGCCGGAGCCAGGCCAGCCAGGCGGGCAGCGATGGGAGGGCAGGCCAATGGGGTGGCCACCGCTACCGGGAGGCACCAAGGGCTGGTGGAGACTGGGACCAGCTAGGCTTGGTGGAGAAGAAACAAAGGCTGGACTCAGGACATGTTTAGATGGTGTCATCCCACTTCACACATGGGAGAACAGACAGATCCAGAGCTCCAGGCTGGGCATTTCCTCTGCTGGCTGCTGCTCCTCTTCCCAGCCACTCTGACCTCTGATCTCTTTCCTCCTACACCGCTTCTAAGCTTAGTTTGTTCCCAGACCTCAGCACTTCAAGTGTCCTGGACTCGTTACGGAAGACCTCAGACCTCCTCCCCCACACAAACCCTGCCCACTCCAGCTGCCTGCTCACCTCTCACCGTCACTATCCCAAGCGGCGCCACCTCTCGGCTTTCTCTCTTGTCCCCTGCACCTTCGTACCAATAAGTGCCACCTGTTGCTCCCCAAACCTTCGTGCTGGTGTTTTGGACACCAGGGGACAATCCCAGGGAGAAGAGACAGCTGGTGCCCCCAGCACTGCCTGACCTGTAGGACTCCCTGGTGTGGTGCCCAGGTGACACTGAGCCCTCCCGGTCTGTCCCCTGCAGGAGCTGGCAGACCTGAAGCATATGCATGGCAAGCTGAAGAAACAGTTCCAGGAGAAGGTGGCTGAGCTGGCCCACGCTAACCGGCGAGTGGAGCAGCACGAGGCTGAGGTGAAGAAGCTGCGGCTGCGGGTGGAGGAGCTCAAGAAGGAGCTGGCCCAGGCCGAGGACGAGGCAAGTGTCCCCGCGGGGCCAAGGGAACAGCCTGCAGGGCCGCCCATGCTCCACACTAGGAGCACAGTGCCCTGCAAGGCGGGACTCCCAGGAGGCACCCAGGGTGAAAGGGAGCCGGTAGGTGGCAGGCGGGTGCTAGGATAGGTGTGGGGGCAAGAGGAGGGGAAAGATGAGAGAGTGGGCGGCCGAAGGGATGAATGGGAGGCTGTGGAGACGGTTGAATGGAGGACAGAGGGGGACTCCATGGATGAGTGAACAGATGGATGCAGGACTAGGTGGGCAGATGGAGGGGAGCGGAGGGAGGGAAGGAAGATGGATGAATGAGGTGTAACGGCAGATGTCTGCTGACTGGAGGGAGCGATGGGTGGATGATGGGTGCACAGACAGATGGAGGACTGGATGGGTAGACTGTGGACAGATGGACACAGCAGACTGCGGGAGTGTGGAAGAATGAACACAGAGAAGGGAGGACAGGGTCGGGAGCATGGAAGGGCATGTGGACAGGCAGACGAGTGGGCCCTGATTGGGTAACGCATGGTGAGGGTGGGTGAGTGCCTCCGTGGGTAGACAGGCTGGTGGGAGTAGGTGGTAGGTGGGTGGGCAGATGGGTCAGTGATTTAGGGCACTAAGGGATGGGTAGATTTGGAGAGGGCACCACAGGGACAGAGAGGAAGAGCAGAAAGGATGCTGCTTGGACGCAGTGGCTTTGACTAGACTGCAGGAGCAGAAGCCCTTGAGGGGCACAGCCTCAGGGTGGAGCAGGAGTAGCTGGCCCCAGCTGCCCCTGCCCTGGTGACCCACGTGCTCCTGGTCCTAGCTGGATGAGGCCCACAACCAGGCACGGAAGCTGCAGCGGTCACTGGACGAGCAGACGGAACAGAGTGAGAGCCTGCAGGTGCAGCTGGAACACCTGCAGTCCAGGTGGGCCGTGGGGACGTCTGCAGGGGAGGGGGCATCCATGGCGCAGGTGCTGCCCAAGGACCTTCTGTAGGAGGTGGGGCCTCTGAGAGGGCCAGAAGGAAAGACAGAGAAGGAAGAGATCCTGGGGCCAGAATCCTGTCCCCTCCAGGCAGGAAGAGCCAGGGCCAGGAAACCAGGAAGGTAGGTGCAGGAAGCCAGACCAGCTGGGGAACCTGGAATTGTCTCTAGCAGACTCGGGCAGGAGGCGGGAGGTCGGGCTAAGATGTGGGGCAGCACTCTGGGAGTTGTTGGCAGGAAGGACTAGCCCCAGTCTGGTCAACTTAGTTACTTAACAAGACTCTGTCTCAAAATAAAAAAGGCCTAGGGATGTGGTTCAGTGTGAAGGATTTAGGTTCAATCTCCAGCACTGCAAAAAGTAAAAAAGAACACGCAGTTATCAGGACTGTAGGCCTTCAGTGACCCAGGACAGCGGGAATATGGAAGACAGAATGGCAGAGGCCCTATCAGACGGGCAGAGCCTGAGGGTCTCTGGTTGACTTACCCCAGCAGTCCACCTGCTCCCACCCTGTGTGGATCATGCCTTTCCTCTGCACTTCTCCTCAAGCCAGGAGACGTTAGAGAACTTCCGGTCCAAGCCCCCAGTACACAGCTGGGAAGCCCTGGGCATCAGGCCCCAGCACTGACTGACTGCCCAGCACCCGAGTCTGGCCAACCCCTCACCTGTCTTCCTTACGTCTGCAGCCAGGCTGCCCAGGTGGTCTTGGGACAGTAAACATCTCTGGGTCTTTTCCCCATCTGTGAAATGGGGATGATAATAAATCTCACTTCTTGGTCATTGTGAGAATTAAATGAGCGGACTCATGTTTATAAAAGTACCTGAAAGGCTGGGCGGGCATGGTGGTGCACACCTATATTCCCAGCATTCTTTGAGACTGAGGCAGGAAGATTGCCAAGTTTAAGCCCAGCCTTGGCAACTTAGTGACTTAGTGAAATCTTGTTTGAAAATAAAGTCTAGAAAAATACCTGGAGGTGCTTGGCTATTCAGTGGTACAGCACTTGACTGGCATGCACAGAACCTTGGGTTCCATCTCTAACGAGAGAGGGAGAGAGAGAGAGAGAGAGAGAGAAAAGAAAGGGAGGGAGGGAGGGAGGGAAGAGGGCTATCTTTAAGGATATAGTGCAATGCAAGAGCCCTGAGTTCAATCCCCAGTACCCCAAAAAATAAAAATAAAAACCTGCCATAAATGCTGAGTAATCGTCAGCTGTTACAGCTGCTGTCACTGTGGCTGCTGCCGCCACTGCTGCCATCCCTGGGGAGGGGCTTAGGTTGGGTTGGATAACTGTGCTTCAAGCAGCACACTCCTGTAAGCAAAGGAAACAGCGAGATCTTTTCTCTAGCACACTGGCAGACAAGGAAACCAGGGCCCAAGAGGAAAGGTCCTCCACAGCCACACAGCTGGATCCCCTGGCCTTTGGCACCTGTATTTGCTGAGCATTTACTAAGTCCTGCTGTGTGCTGCAGTGTCATGGGTAGTAGTACAGGCTTAGGAGCTGGACCTGTGGTGTAGTCAGCTGTGCCTCAGGTTCCTCACCTGCCTAAGCTGATGGCCACAAAGTGTTGTATAGGGTCCCAGTCGTGGATTTCCATTCAGCAGCAGCACACGCCCCTCTGAAGGCCACTGTGTCCAGGACTATCCCAAAATCCAGGCCATGTTCTTCAGGAGCTAAACTCCCCACATCCCCAGCACCTCCAATGGGGAGAGCAGGGCTGCCCAGACCTCCCCGTCCTTGTAGTTTCCAACTTTTTGTGCTTTACTGATCATTTGGGACAGCTCACTAAATCACCACAGTAATGGAGGCGCGCCCCTCCCTGCCATGTTAATAATTCATGCCTTCCAGTAAGATGCAGCAGCGGCAGCCGCTTGGCTGGGGCTGGGGGATGGGCACATTCTCCACCAGCTCCGCTGGCTGGGAGTCTGAGTTTGCTTCCTGTGATTCGGCTTTAGGAATTTTAATACAGGGAACAAGGGCCAAGCACTTTCTCACCAACATGGGGAAGGTAGGCTCTCAGACCACCCCCTGCTCTATGCGCCCTTAGAACAGGGCTTTCAGCAAGTCACTCAACTTCTTTGGGCTTCAGTGTCCTTGTCTGTAGGTGGATATGACAGTAGCACCTGCCTCACAGAAACGGAAGTAGTGAAGAATACCTGGCAGCCAGCACGCACTAAGGAGAGTATAGCTGCCTGCAGCAGAGTGGCAGCCATGTTAGCAGCGGGTGGCAGGGCCAGACTCTGCTCTCACCTCTTGTCACTCCCGCCCCACAGGCTCCGCAGGCAGCAGCAGAATGCCCCCCTCTTCGGGAAGATCCGCACTGCCCGCTTTGGCACCGAGGAGGCCGGGGATGGAGCCAGCGACCTGGATGAGGATGAGGACCTGCAAATCCAGGTGGCCTAGGGCCTCCCAGGGCTGCACAGGACTGGCCCGAAGCCACAAGCCTTCAGCCCCTCAGACTGTTGGAGCTGGCTATGCTCGCTGTGGGTCCCAACCCTGCCCCCTGAACCCACTGCTTCCTTCTCTCCCAAGAGGACATGGGGGGCCCCTGCGTTGCCCCAGAGCCCCTGTGGAAGGGAACCCTGTTTTATGTATATATATATATATGTGCCCAGGGCTGCTTGGACCCTTTCGGTTTTATAAACAAAGGACTGATCAAGGCCCAGTCCAGGGGAGCCCACCCTCCCCAGACTTCGTGCAGAGTGGGCCAGGTTGGGGGGACAGGGGGAGCTTACGAGGCCCCACCCAGGGCCCCTTGCCACTCCTTAGTGATCTGGCAGGACCTGTTCATAATATAATGTGATGAGCGCAGGCTTTTGTAATAAATGGAGTTCAAGTTCTTAAGAATCCTGAGAGCACAGATGTGGGGGGAAAAGGAGGGGATCAGCATCAGCCTGTACCTGGCACTGAACTGGACCTAAACGAATGAATGAATGAATGGGAAGAGGAATACATGAATGAGCATCAGAACAGCTGGGTATCCAGCTGTGAGTCGCAGAGAGAGGTATGGTACCCATCTAATCTGGAGAAGACGAGACTTGAGTCCCAGCCTCTGATGGATTCAGACCTCTCCTCTGCCCCTTACTGGCTGTGTAACCTCAGGGAAGTTGCTTGACCTCTCTGAGTCCCAGTTTATCGAGCTGTTGATTAAGGTGCCTTACAGAATAGTCAGAAGAGTTAAAAGCCATTCATCCAGGGCTCCGTGAAGGTGAGCAAATGTCAAGAGTACCTGCAGGTCCTGGACAGGGGTAATGGCCCTGTGGCCGTGGGAGACTGGGAGTTGCCCAGAGGCAGATGTGGCTGCTGGGAATGAGACCTTTCCTCAGCCTTGCTCGGGGAAGTGGAACTCCAGGAACTTTTATTTTTGTTGTTTACTTTCTAACGTACCTATAATCAGATTTATATCAAATGGATGACAATGGTTTTTAGAAGCAGCCAACCCAACCGGGGCTGGTGGCACACTCCTAGAATTCTACGACTTGGGAGACTGAGGCAAGAGGATTGCTCATGAGTTCAAGGCTAGCCTCAACTACACAGTAAGACTCTGTCTCAAAAAAAAAAAAAAAAAAAAGAGAAGAAACATCCAGACCAACCCTGGTGGTGCACACTTGTAATCCCAGTTATTCTGGAGGCTGAGGCAGGAGAATCATAACTTAAGTCCAACCTAGATAACTTAGCAAAATCCTGTCTCAAAATTTTCGAAACAACTGGTAATATAACTCAGTGGCAGAGTTCCTAGCATGTCTGAGGACCTAGGTTCAATCCCTAGTATACCACATGCACAAAAAAAAAACAAAACAGACACTTTCTAATCTTTCCATGTCAAGGTAACATGCAGGGCACCCACCCTAATGCGGCATTTCAGATGTACTCTGACACCAGGGCCTGCTTCCTGCAGGAGGTTTTGTCGGGCGGGGGCTATAGTGCACAGAAAGTAGTGAGTGTCCCATGTGCAGGAGTGTGCCAGGAGAACAGGGGCTTCGGCCTGGTACTGACGAAGAGTTAATTGCTCTTTAAAAAAACCCTGGGCAACCCTCTCAGGCCCCTTCTGTCTGTCTCAGACAGAAGCTTCCTTTCCTTCAGTGAATATATTCTGCTTAAAAAAGAAAAAAGTTAAATACAGTTGGTACAGGGCCTCCCTCCTGGAGGTACTAAGTGATGCTCTCTGGGTGTGGCTGAGTCATGAAGATCCCCTGAGGCCACAGTGCAGGGACACCAAGAACCCTGGGGCTGAGAGACTATGCTTGTGAGCCCAGCTGGGAGCCAGTAAAGAGCCCTGAACATGTTCTTGTTGCTAAGCCTTCCTGACGATGCTAATGGGGGAGCCTTGCTGCCATGGCAGAGGCCCCAGGTCCCCTCTCCCAGGCTCCCAGGGCAAAGGAGCCAGCTGTGGGGAATTTCCCTAGGTGGCTCTTTCCCCAGCAGCCAGACTTCAGAAAAGGCAGCATTTCCTGCCAGGGGTCTTTCTGTTTTCTCTCTCAAACAGGAAGTTGGCCTGGGAAAAGGCCGAAAGTGCTGCCCTTTGACCCTGAGGAGCGAGGAGGCAGCCCTCGCTGACAGCAGCCCTGAGAGCCACCTCCAGGAGACCTGCCACTCGCAGACACAGAGCAGACCCTGTCCTGGCCCCCCTAGACTCCCTGGCACCTCCAGTGAGATAGCCTCGAGAAAGGGCCTCATTACAGCCCCTATCTCCTGGCAGAGCTGCATCTGAGAGCCTCATCCAGGAGAGGAGCTGGCCTTCCACCTCCACTTGCTGGGGAGACAGACACGAGGGCGGGCGGGGGGCAGTTTTGGAGGAGCTTGGTGATTCCCAGCCTGGAATGTGACTGCTTCCCTGCTCACAGCCCTCCGTGGCTCCCCTTCATAAGCAGCGAAAGTCACCAAAGTCACCCAGTGGTCCTGGCCATAGCATCTGCCAACAGAAGCATTAGCCTTGGCTCACATGATGCTTTTAAAAAATCTTTAATGTGTCACTAATATTAGTAATGGGAAGTTTTCACATCAAAATGTGGGTTTCCCTCTCCTGAAACATCAGCACTCTGACCACTTGGGGCTCGGGCTTCCACATGGCCATGGCTACTGGGCCGGGAATGGAAGGTCTTTGGGACATGGTGCAGACACTGAGCACCACAGGCCCCACCAGTCCCTACCATGTTCTCTGCAACCGACTCATTTAAGCTGCCCCACCCTGAAGTGTTTGAGGGCATTTCCAATTCCCTTGGCGGGGAGATGACAGATGGAAGCGCTGAGCCCAGGACAGTGTGAGGTGTGGCCAGGCCAAGCACACAAGTCACTCATGGGCTCAGGCCTCCCATGGGCTCCTGTCACTGTAGGGTGACTGCCAAGAGTATACTCACTGAATCACAGTGGGTGTCACACGTGGCCTCTGTCCCACCAATCATTCCTCATATAGGGGCCACCATCACTGTGTTATTTTGTGCTCCATCCAGAGGCTCAGAAGAGGCAAGTAGCTACCCCAAGGTAACATACCCCATTAGTTGTGCAGCTGGGATCCCAAGTCAGGCAGTCTGAGTCCAGAGCCCACCCTCCCTCCCCTCCAAGGCCAAGCCCCTGTGGCCCCTACTGGGGCAGCCACCATCGCTCCATTTCTGCTCATGTCGTGTGGCCCCAGCCAGGCCCACTCCTTAATGCCGCTCAGAACTGCCCTTCCTCCATGAGTCCCTGCAAAGCATGGCCTGCTCTTCTCATTCTCAGGGGCCCATGGGTTGTTTATGTCTCCTCCTGTCCCACCAGCTGTTCTTGGTGGCAGAATCCCAGCAGCCAGAATCCCAGTCTGGGCCTAGTAGACATCTTTAAATGTAGGGAGGGAAGAAAGAAAGGAGGGTAGAGGGAAGGAACTGCAGTGGGTGGAGGCACAATGGATGGTGTGATGGAGGAAAGATGGGTGGATGGAGGAAGGATGGGTGGATGGAGGAAGGGAGGATGAGTGAATGGAGGATGGATGATGGATGGGGGGAGGGAAGGAGGATGAGAGGAGGGATGGTGAAGGCTGAAGCCAGAGCCCAGCCCAACTGTGCCACCTGCAGGTAGCCCTGGATGGGTCTTCTGCTGGCCAGCAAAGGTCCCCACCTGGAGGAAGGACTCATCTCAGGTACCAGATGCTGCAGCAGCCAGACAGCCACGCCAGGGCCTGTCCTTCTGGCCCTGGAGTACCCAGACAGGCTGCAGAACCAGACACTGCCCCACCCGCCTGGCCCTCCTCTCCCTGCAGCTGAGGCCTGGTGTTGGGGTGGGGGCCTGGATTCCGTCCTTGTTCTGCACCCAAGGTCCTTTCCCCCAGCCTGACTCCCCAGGCCACTGCACACCCCACTATGCCCAGAAGTGAGCCCTCCACACTCTGACCCCTCTGACTTCTGCCCCAGCCCACTTCTCCATTGGCTGCGTCTTTTGTAAACTCCTGCCTCTCTTGGTTTTATTTCCCTCTGTAAAATGGGAGCTACAGCAAATGGGTTGACTAAACTCATATCCAGTTAACAGGACTTCATTGTTCATATTATCTTTCTGGCTTTCCCTGTTGCTCTGCACTCCTCCCACCCCAGGTCCCCCGTCCTTGTCTTCTGGGGGACCTCCAGCCACTCTTGCCATCCTTTCCAGGGCAGCAGGTTGGGGCTGGAGGCTGAGCAGCGCCCAGGAGCCAGCTGCAGCTCTCAGCCTGCCAGCCCCCACCTAGCTTCTCCACCGACTTTATCTACTAATTGCAGGTTGCAAGATGCCAGCTGCCTCCCGCGCCCCAGGCAGGAGCCTCCTCTGGGGCAGGGGCTCCCTGGAAAGCCTCCCAGCCCTCCTCCAGCCCACAGCCCCAGCTGTGCTGGGTTGGTCTCCATGGTGCTCAGACTCCCCGCCCCTGAAGAGGTTCCACTGCAAAGCCCTCCTCAGCTTCCTCTTCCAGGTTCCTCTTCCCCCACCTAGAACTCCAGAGCTGTCCACCCTGCTCTCGCCCCCGAGTAAATTCTCCAAGCGCTCCAGACCCTGCTGCCCCAGTGCAGGGCACAGTCCAGGCAGACCCCTTACAATGGCCCCCTATGCCCCTGCTGGCTTCTCCAGCACCATCCTTGTACCAGCCCCTGGGTGCCAGTGACCAGATCAGACTGGCTGCCAGACAGCTCCACAGGGATCTGGGGATGTGCCTGCTGCCCACAGCTGGACACTGAGCTCCGAGGACAGGGACCTGTCTGTGGGAATCCCTGAGGGAGATGGGGGTGCCTGTATCAGGTGCCTTTAACTAATTTTCACAACTGCCTGGGAGCTGAACAACAGTAATGAGGAAACCAAGGCCCAGAGAGGGAAGGGACAGTTAGTGACCAGATCCAGCTTCAGATCCAGGTGACTCCAAAGGCTGGGTGATTTTAGCTGCAGCCCAGGTCTGCGCCTGGTCAGAGGAGGGGCTGGGAACGCTAGTGACAGACTCAGAGTGGGGCCGGGAGCCTGAGCTAATGCAGCACCTTGACCATCAGCAAGCACTCTGCCTCAGAGCACCCGCAAAGCTCTTTCTCCTCCCAAGCCTCCCTCAATCCTCTGACTTAGGCAGTGGCACTTGGGGACCTTATTCTTTAGATGAGGAAACTGAGGCCCAGCAGGCCAAGTGGCTTATCCCAGGGAACCCAGTCACTGTGTCCTGGGTGTCTCTAGATCCTTCCAGTAGGATTGTAATCCTTTGCTTCTTTGGTCCCTTCATTAAAATAACTCAAGAGGATGTAGCTCATAGTGGTGTGCTTACTACCATGTGCAAGACTCCGTGCCTGGGGTTCAGTGCCCAGCACCCGAAAAATAAAAAAATAAAATAACTGTTGAGAGAGCAGCCAGAGGTAGGTTCACCTACACTGTTAACTAACCAAGAAGCTCGACCACTGTCAGCCTCAGTTTCCACACAGGTAATGTGGGGATGTCCGAGGCGGGCTAGAAGGGACATGTGTCCAGCTCTGGCCCCAGGCTTAGTGCCTGATAGTGCTGTGGGTTGCCCAGCTTTGTCCAAGGCCCCCTGTAATGTCTGAGTGAGGGACCAGCTGTCCAGGTGGGGAAAGTGGCCTTGTCTACACTGGGGCAGGATCCACTCATCCAGCATCCACTGCTGCCTCCCTAAACTACCCCTCCCAGCCACCCCTACTGTTCTGTACCCAGCCCATCTCAGGAGCCCCCACCTGGTCACTGGCCCAGGAAACCCAGTCGGGGGATCTTCACTCCAGGGAGGAATGCGGTGTGGCCCTTGTCTATTCCTGGATCCCCACCCGCACTCCCTGGAGTCAGGTGCAGCAAGTGCCCTGGAAACATGGCTGGTGGGATCCTTCATCAGTTTCCGTGATCCCCCAATGCCCCGGGGGGGGGGGACCGAAGAAGCTGCCAAGCTAAGAAGGTAGGGTAGAAAGAGAAAAAAAGGGTCAGCCAGGCTATCTGCCTGTTATTTCTTGTGATGGTCCTGACAGCCCAGTGGGGTGATCCCTTACTATCCCACCCTGCAGTTGAGAAAACCAAGGTCCAGCCCTCTGGCTGCCTCTGAAGTCTCATAGCCACTAAGAAGCAGGCCTCGAATCTGAGTGGCTCTCTCCAGAGGCAATGCTGGTGACCCCTCCGCCTCAAGGCCCCTGCAACACCTTGAACGTACCACATGCCCTTCCCCAGGCCTCCAGGATTTCTCAAGCTCTGGACGGCACCCAGACCCTCATGTGGGTTTGTGACCAGGGAGGTACTATTCTGTGGACACCTGCCTGCCAGGTGTCTCTTCCAAGACTTACCCTGCACCATCCCCAACTCACTGCGACCCAGCCACTGGCCTCCTTGCCACTCTTTCCTGCCTGGGGACCACCAGGCCTTCTGCTTCTTCAGCCTGGAGCCGTGTTGCCCTCCTGCACTTCTTTAACACTGCTTCCCAAGGGTAAGGAAGTGGATGACACTTTTCCCGACCGCTCTGGCCACCCAGGCCCACCCTCTCCTGTTCCCCCAGGTTCTTCACTTTGGTCTCTTGAAATATATTTTTCCAGTTAGCTTCCCCTGCTGTAATTGCTGATGTGTTCGCTTGGCTAGTGCTGACTTCCTTCTCCCATGCTCACTGGTGACCCCTCCTTTCTTATATTTTTCCAGTACTAAGGATCAAATGCAGGGGTGCTTGGTCACAGAGCTGCAACCTTAACCCTTTTTCGGGGAAGGACAATTTGCCTGGAGCTTGTGGTCCTCCTGCCTTGGCCTCCAGAGTTGCATGTGCCGCACCCCCCCCCCGGCGAATCCTTTTTGCTCACCTTAGTACAGCCCCCCTAAGCCACACAGCTGGACCTCACTAAGCACTGGACAAATGAATAAGTGAATGAATGAGGAAATGAGTGCGGACACCTCTGTGCGCTCTCCCCAGCCCTGCTCTGGGCAGGCATCGGAAGCCAGGCCAGAGGCTCGGGCCGGTCGGAGGAAGAAGAGAGGGAGTGAGAGAGCAAGGCGGGCAATGGGCTGCGCGGAGTTTTTGAGAGGAAACTCAGAGATGCAGCGCTATTAAAAATTGATATTTCAGTGAGATAATCCCTCTCCCGGGCTTTTAATTGATTGTCTAAAAAGCCTTCCTCCGTTGTTATGCTGCTTATTTGCAGGGACCATTAATTTTTTTATGGACGAGCGAACCCAGCTAGGGTGGAAGGGCTGCCGCTCAGCTGATTCAAAGCGGGGCCGGGGCGCCGGGGGTGAGCGGCGGAGGGCAGCCGAGCCGGGCGTGGCCATGGCGCTGGGCTTGCTCTCAATGCTGGCAGGTCGGGGCAGGAGGAAACCGTATCCAGGACACCCACATACACCCTCACGCCCTGCCCCAGCCCCCGGCAGCAGGCTGCATAGTAAGAGCAGGGGCAGGTGAAGCATGGCAGTTGGGACCCTTGTGCTCCTCCCTGGCCACTGGTGGCCTGATCCCCACCTGCTCGAGGCCTCTGTTCCCCGAAGACACCCCTTCCCTTCTCCTGGCCTCAGTTTCCCTCTGCACCCAGGTACGTCCGGTTACGAAGGTGGCTCTGTGGGCCAAGCACAGAGGCCTGGACACGCGACTGTGCGGGAACAGCTGCTGTGGTTCTCACACGGTCTGCCTCAGCATCTTCCGCCCTGCTGCACCAGACCTCACTTCTCACCCCACCCGCACACTGGGTTTGCAAGGCTGGTGCTGCAGAGGAGTTGTTCTGTGCACACCTGTCTTCCAGGTTGCTGGCCCCGTCCCCTTCCCACTCCCAACCAGCCATGCAGGCCATCAGCCTGGCAGGCAGCTGAGAGAAGGCCGGAGAGCGTTCCTGGCTGGGGGAGGGGCCCTGGACCGGGCCAGGCAGGGCCCCAGCTCTTTGACAACCAACTGGCCCCTGAGTATGCGCCCCTACTTCCCCTCTGCTTCTCTGTGCCCATGGGAAGGAGATGCAGTCAGGCCCAGCAGGTATCACAGAGAAGCGGGTGGCCTGGGCTGTCACACTAGGCCCTGCCCTTCCAAGGGCCTGCCACTTGTTTCATGTTCTTTGTCGCCACCTTGAAATTATTAATAACTTGTAAAGGTGGGGGATCCTACATTTTCATTTTGGAAAGGGACAGAGCTTCTTCGAGAAATGGCTATAGGTTGGCCCTCCAGGTTGGTACCCTGGGCTTTAGGCCATGGACTGGACCCCCAGAGGGCTTAAGGCCCCCCACCTTTTCTCCCTTAACTGGCCCTGGGTCCTCCCAGCTTGGCAGCCCTGGAGACCCTTTCTCTAGGAGGATGAGCAGATTCATTGGGAGTGGCCTCTCCTGGCATCTCTAAGTCACAGAGCCTGCACAAAGGGCTCACAGGCTCCATAAGGAGGTCCCCAAATCCATATGCTCATGAAGCTCATCTGTGGACTTGACAAATAACATTTCACCCAAACAGATATGGCTGTCCCCGAGCAGAAGCTCGGAGCCCACAGAGCAGATGAAATACAAAATTAATTTAAATGATCTGTGGATCTCATAATAGCCTTTGGTCAACATGTTGGGTTTGGGGCTTATTTTTTTTCTTTCTTTCTTTCAGGTACCGGATATTAAAGATTCAACAGCTTTGACCTTAGGTATCAGGAAATTTCTGCCATCAGTGCTGATGTCCTCAGATGGCAAAAAGGCAACCTGGCAGAATTCAGCAGCAACAAAGACAGTTCTCTTTCAGAAACCTCCCCAAAGGACGTCGTGGAGCATGCGCAATCTATAAGTGTGGGTGCAAATATTTAGCCACACAAGTGCTCATTGTGGCACTGTTTACAAAAGCAAAAATAGAGACAGCTCCAGGGCCAGCAGTCAGGGCAGATTAAGTGAGTGACAGCACATTTCTCTGGGGGTGCGCTGGACAGTCGGGAAAACCTACCTCATTAGAGACAGGGAGGCAGTGAAGTGCGCCACATGGGCTCGCTTTGCTCTCTATGTGTGTGGAAGAACCAGCACCACAACGTTAGTCTTGCATCACTGATTTTCTTCCTTCTCCTTCACTCTCCTGGCTCCCTGTAGCTGATCATCCAGAACTCAAAACACTTGCCTTTCCAAGAGGCCCTCGTAGCTGCCCACCACCTCAACCTCTCACCTCCCTCCTCTCTCCTGCAAGGCTAGTCTTTGCTTCCTGACCTGCTCCGCAAACCCCATGCAGGCCCCTTGTATTCTCCAAGAGTGCCAGTGGGATACTGTTTTCAAAATTCCAATTGGATCTTGGACCTTTTTCTGTGTGACACCTTGACAAGTAATCTGTTACTCTTCAAGTGGAGACTGGACCCTGAACTTGGCCTGCGAGATGCTGTATGGCCGGCCTCACCACACCTATGCTTCACTCTTGTCTATGCTTGGCCACTCTGCCTCTTTCCATGCCCTTCTACAGCAAGGCTGTCCTCTGCCACAGGGCCTTTGCACATGCAGTTCCTTCAGCCTAGAACACCCTCCCTCTGCTCTTCATCTGGTTAAATCATCCTTTTACTCTCACCTGAGAGAAAGCTACTTTCTCAGTAAGCCTTCCGAGTCAGGTCAGGTCTCCCCATTTCTCTTCCAGCACCATGGAAGCCTTTTCTCTCCTGCTGGGGCCTTCTTGTAGTTGGTCTGCAGCTGTGAAGTGTATGGGCTGCTTTTGTGGACCACTGTGTCCTCAGTGCCCAGTGCTTGGGGGACAGTAGATGCTACATATTTGTTGAATGACTAAGTGAATCAGTAAGGAACGGAGAGGAGGCAGGCTCAAAACTCCAGCCTCCCTTTGCTGATGATGGCCAGGACTGAGCTCATCAGCCCTGCTACTAGTGTCACACGTGCTTGGGAAGGGGGCCTTGAGAGCCCTGTGCCAAGAGGGGCTGGAAGTCTCCTGGGCCTCCTTCCTTAGTGCTGCTCTCTGAGTGCATCGGAAATGGCCCTGCACCGGCCTCTGTGGAAGAGGAAGCAGGAGCCCAGGGCCCATCTCCTTCCTCTCCACCCTTCTGGTCCGTGCGCTTTGATGTGAAGCCTCACAGGGAGGCTGGTTTGTGTCAGTGGAGGTGGGGGAGGGAGGCAGGACAGGGCTTCATCTTCACTGGTGGAGTGAGACGTTGGGGCACCTGCAGCGCTGAGGGCCTGGGCACTGCAGGACACCAGCCTCCTTTGAAAAGAATTCACTGCAGGTGGCAGCAGTGGTATTGCTTGGGATTCCTGGGACTTCTCAAGACAATAGATGTTATTTCCCCTTGTTCCAGCTCTGCCAAACCAACACTCTCAAGAGCACACCTGGGGACACAGGGGAGCAAGGACCTTCTTCTGGGCCATGTCAAGGCCCTAAGAAACAGTCTCCACAGCCACCAGGTGAATTCCCAGGTGACTGTGTCATCGTGGGGCAATTCTTCCACTTCCTGGGCCTCATTGTCCCCACCTGTGAAGTGAGGACGGCATTTCCTACAACAGGCTGCTGCTAGGAGACATCAGAAAGTGGGTGCCTTGTTTCCCAGGGTGCACTCACACCATTCTGGCAAACACAGTGATGTCAGTTTTGCTCCACAGGACAACAGCAGGACTGCGAGAACGTGAGTCTCCGTCCGTGTTCTGCCTGGCCTTCCCTGGTAAGGGGAAAGTCGCCAGCAGTTTTGCACCTCTGTAGCACGTGCTGACACCTTTTTAGCAAAAACCTTAATATATGTTTACTTTTCAGGGTGTTTTTATTCTGTTTGTTCCAGAGGTCAATAGAAAAAGATGAAGAAAGGTGCTGAGAAATAATAGGAGACGCTTGAATCTCGCAATCACTGCACAGGCCGGGCCAGACCTTGGAAATACTGTTGGAAGGTGGGGGAGAATTCTTTGAAAGCTGTTGAGAGGTACAAAGGCAGGGTGGGGTCCAAGGGAGGAAGGGGTCAACTTTGGAGAATGGTTTTGTTTCCTGGGAGGGACCAAGGCCCAGGGAATATCATTAATGCCTGAGCACAGGGCCTTGCCAACCTCTTCTGTGAGCAGATGTGTCCACAGGCTCTGCTTCCTTCAGCCGTCACTGCTGCCAGAGCTGGGGCTGATATCCGGGCTCCCAGAGGTGAAGCTCCCACGCCTCCTGCCTCTGGGCACCCATGGCCACTGCCTCTCTCCTACCGTCTCAGCAGGTTGACCAGATTAGACTCTGAGGCCTGCTGTACCCAGGGGGTAATCACAGTCTGGCGAAAGAGTCTTCTCAGGACATCGCCCCTGCCCCATGGCAACAAGGAGTACATGTATGTACAGTAATTAGAAGCAACGTATTGTGTGGCTTTACAGTTTCTTATCTGAAAATTTTACACATGGTCCTTGTCGAAAATTCATAAAACTAATAGTCAACAACAAATATGTGATTACTGTGAATGACAACTGACCTGCTTGGGGTCCATTTCACATGTCCCACATCCTGTTCCAAAAGGTCTCATATGCATTTTCTTATAAACCTACAAAGGGAGACACTCTTATCATCACCACCATCCTCGTCACCTCCACTTTACAGATGATAAAACTGAGGCCCAGGGCCAGGCCCTGGTGGCACATGTCTATAATGCCAGCTGTGGAGGATTGAAAGGTCAAGTTCATCCTGGGCAATGTAGTGAGATTTTGTCTCAAAGTAAATAAAAAGGGCTGGGGATATAGTTAAGTCCACCCTGGGTCCAATCCTCAGGTAAAAAAGAAAAGAAAGAAGCAAGAAAGGAAGAGAGAGAAAGACAGGAAGGAAGGAAGGAAGGAAGGAAGGAAGGAAGGAAGGAAGGAAGGAAGGAAGGGACAAAAACAGCTGAAGCCCAGAGAGACTGGGTGAGGTGCCCGGGCATGGAACCAAGGTTAGGCTCCAGAGCCCATGTGCTCCAGTGCTGCCCTTCTCTGCCTGGGGTCGCCGTGGCCTTCAGAGCACAGCTTCTTCAGCAGGCAGGTGAGGCGCACTCCCCACTATTTCCAGAGGGAAGCAGAGGCACAGAGCCAAGTGCACCTTACTCACCGTCCCTGAGGCATTGCCTCAGTTTCCCTCAACATCACATTCCAACATCAGATTCCCTCCCAGCCAAGGAGGCCGGGAGAGCCAGAGAGGAGCAGGGAAGGCCACCAACCCTGGAAGTGATACACGTGCCCGCACTGGGGCCTGCCAGGACTTGGGCATGCACCTGGGGTCTCCACTGCCACTCTTGAGCCTGCCTAGGCACAGCCCAAAAGAATGCCCAGCTTGGCCCCCCACACACACAGTCTCAGACAAACCGGGCCAGGAGCCAGCTCCCAGAGCAACCGAGAGAGACCAGCGCTCTCAGGCGAGAAGCAAAGCCGGTCTCCTGACCTAGAAAGAGTGTTGGCTGTGGAATGAAAATGTGATAAAATAAAATTGGTCTGCCTTGTAGGGGAGGGACCTTAAGAGGGGCCTTTGGGGGCTGAGTGGCCTGTGAGCTTTCCCGGGCTGCAGCAGCCTTTTAGCTCAGTAGGCTTGGGCAAAGTATCTAAAAAAGAAAGTATAGCTGGGGGCCCGGGTCCCCCTCCTGGCCTGGGCCCCAGACCCAGTGTTAACACTAGACTGAAATTGCAGCCAAGGACCTTGCTGCTGAGCTGAAAAGCTGAGCCCAACTGGCCCCGTCCTCCCCGGACAATGCTGAGGAGGGAGGAGGGAGTACTCACCGGAGTCTAGGGGCAGCTCTGGCACAGCACACGATTTTAAATAGGAGAACACTGGGACTTGCCAACGGCCTCACAGACACAGGGACATCCGGCTGCAGTTGATCCCCCCTCTGGTCTCTATTTAGGACTTTTCCTGGGCATCTACCGGGCCCTCCAGGCCCTCGGACCCTGCCCTTAACCAAGCTTCAAGGTTGAGGTTGAGTGACCACTTCCAAGGTGTAACTTTTGGACTTGGGCTTGGAAATAGGGTCTTGACTTTTTTCAGAGTAATAAGTTTACAAATACTTGGTTTTAGTTAGCACATGAATAAACAGTTCCATATTGGGACATATATATGTGTATATAGCATACACCATGTGTTATTGTATGTGAGCGTAATCATGCTGTAGGTATTCTTTTTTGTCTGGCTCTTTCTCTTCTACTCTGTGCAATTAATTTGAGAAGCATCTATGTTGCTTTTATTGCTGACTTGTACCCCAAGGTGTGCGATACATTCATACATGGCATCATATTTCAGTCAACAATGGGCTGCAGACACAGTGATGGTCCCAAAAGACTGTCTTGCTTGTTGTTGTAGCAGACACCTTAGTTTGCATTAGTAAATGAAGTTGTGTTTGCACAGTAACAAAATTGCCTAACAGTGCATTTCTCAGAATGTACCCCTGTCATTAAATGACACATCACTGCATCTATAAAATTACTCTAAAATGCAAAGTAATATATGGGACAGAAAACAAATCAATGGATGCCTGGGGTTTGGCAGGGGCAGAGGCATAACGAAGAACAGGGGGAAGGAAGAAACTGCAGGATGATGGATCTGTTCACTATCCTGACTGTGCTGACGGCCTTGTGGGTGTCCACCCATGTCAGAATTCATCAAGTATGTTTTCAATATGTGGGGTTTATTACATGTCACTTATACTTCACATATACGTACACATATATAATCTAGCACTATCGGACCTGTGATTTAATGGATATTAATTGTTTAGGTCAAAGGCAGGGCAGGGATGGTGTTTATGGCTGGTTCGTTTTAAAGTGAGTTGGGTATTTTGCTTCTGGGAACATGAAGTAGGCCCATATTTCCCTATTCGTTCCACTAAGTGCAATTAATAATGCTGGAAGTTATACCTTGTAAGTGAAACCAACACAAACAATTAGGGCATGTTGGATCTGAGGAGCAACACAGCAGTAGGTTTCCTGGGTTTTTGTTTCACCACATGTACTGCACACGTGGAGCTGAAGGAGCTGGAAACCCAGAAATGCTAATCGCACAGGCAACAATAACTGACCAGCATACATAGCTTGCTCTCTCCAGACCAAAGGCCAGAAAAGGAAAATCCCAGCAAGACAGAAAAATTTTAGACAATGCCACCCTACTCTGACCAAAAACCAAAGACAAAAACTATGGTCCCACTACTATCCATTTTACCAAAGGCTAACTGGGGGACCCTAAATTCCTACTCTTGCTGGACTATCACAAGGCACCCCAATATCTCCAGCCAATAAGTAATGAGTCTGTCCTGTTGCAGTGGAAATGGGGCCGCATGAGCTGGCAGTTTTGCGGTGACCTGCTCCCTCCTCTCCAGGATAGCATCAGAGGAGGCTTAGAGGAGAGTCAAGACTCTCAGCACTAGCAGTGGTGTAAGCCAGCCCCATGGCGTCAGGGGGAAGCATGCGGGAGCTGGAACTCCCACCCGTGCCCCACAGTAACAGCAACAGCCTTCTGTGAGGTGCTGACAGAGGCAAAGCGGAGAACGTGGACTTCTGCCTCCAGCTTCTGCTCCACCAGGTGAGCTGGTGGCACACTCCTTCTCCTGTTGGAGCATCTGGGAGAAAGCCAGACAAAATAGAAGACCCACACAGTCTATGATTTATCTTATGTGAGGAGCCCAAAATATACAAGACAGCAACATAAAAGATAAATAACAAGAAGTAGGGAGATAGATCTTTTGCAACAGGAAAGAGGACCAAGAGATGGAGGTAGTGGGGAGGGAGGAGAGGCAAAGGGGATGAAGAAAGAATTAATATGTGCACCAGCTCCCCACTAGGGATGTAATCATTGTGTGCTGCAAACATGTGCCAGTAAAACTTAGAAATAATAAAAATAAGATCCACAGTCTCAAACATAATATATGAAAATGTCAGGGTTTCAAAAGGTACTCATTCCCAAGCATCAGAAAGATCTCAAGCGGACTGAAAAAAGACAACCCATAGATTCCAACACTGAGGTGACAGAGGTGCTAGAATTATCTGACAAAGACTTTAAAGTAGCCTTCATAAAAGTGTTTCAATGAGCAATTACAAATTCATTTAAAGCAAGTGAAAAAAAAATAGTCTCAAAAGAGAAACAGAAGATACAAAGAGATCCACTGGAAAGGTTAGAACTGAAAAGCCCAGCAAATAAAATTTAAAGCTCAGTGGGTGGGCTCAATAAAAGAATAAAAGGAACAGAGGAGAATAAGCGAGAAAAATAAGAATTGCCCAACCTGGGCAACAGTGAAAAAGTAGGATGGAAACAAAAGTAAAGATTAATAAAGCCTCAGGAATCAGTAGGATTACAAAAATACAATCTTTGCATTAACAGAGTTGCTTGAAGAAGAAAGAAAGTGGTCAGAACTGAAACTGCTCATAATTGATGAAAAAATTAATTGATGAAACAATTCCCAAATTGGCTAAAAGACATAATCCTACATATGTAAGAAGATGAGTGAAGCTCAAAGAGGATAACCCAAAAAAATACACTCCAAAACCAGCACGCTGGCCGGGTGTGGTGGCGCACACCTGTAATCCCAGCACTTGGGAGGCTGAGGCAGGAGGATCACTGAGTTCGAGACCAGCCTGGGCTAAAAAGTGAGCTCAAGGTCGGTCTGAACTCAAGAAGGAAACCCTGTCTCAAAAAGGACCAAAAAAAAAAAAAAAAAAAAGAGAAGAAAGTAATGAAATAAGATGGTTCTTTGAAAAGATCAATAAAATTGACAAATCTCTAGAAAGTGACAGGGGAAAAAATGAAAAAGTGAAGGAAGGCAGAAATTCTTGTATCAGGCGTGAAATGGAGTTATCACTATACACCCTTCAGACATAAAAAATGACGATAAAGGAGAGCACTAGGAACAAGTTCGTGCACAACTCAGATTAGAGAACTGCTCGCCACCAAAACATGTTACCATAGGAGCTGGGGATATAGATCAGTGGCATAAGCGCCTGCCTAGCAAGCGCAGGGTCCTGAGTTCAATCCCCAGTACCACCAAAAAAAAAAAAAAACATGTTACCACAACTCACTCATCCTGAAATAGACCATTTAAATAGACCGATAATGATGAGAGAAATTGAATTAAAAATTCACAACTACCAAAAAAGAAATTTCCAGGCCCAGATGCCTTGGTTGGAGAATTCTACCAAACATTTGAAGAATTAACACCAATTCTACACCATCTGTTCCAGAAAACAGAAGAGGAGGGATCATTCTTCAATTGATTTTTCGAAGTCAATATTACCATAATACCAAAACTAGGTAAAGGGGGTAAAACAAAATGAAAACAAAACCACAGAGCAACAGCCCTTGTAAATATAGATGCAAACACCCTTAACAAAATATTAGCAAGTAGGGTTCAGTTATATTGTAAAAGAATTATGCATCATGCTCAAGTGGGGTTTATTTCAGGGATATAAAGCTGGTTCAGTCAACTGAAGTCAATGCTGAGCACTGTGGTGCATGCCTGTAATCCCAGGACCCAGGAGACTGAGGCAGGAGGATCATCACAAATTTGAGACCAGTCTGGGCTACACAGTGAATTCAACGCCAGCCTACATTACAGAGCAAGACTCTGTCTCAAAAAAATAAAACAAAAGAAAAAAATATTTGAAGTCAAAAGCTAGGCTCAGTGATGCATGCCAGCAGTCCCAACTACTTAGGAAGCTGAGTCAGGAGGATCATTTGAGAGCAGAAGTTCAAGGCCAACCTGGCCTAATAGAACCTGTCTGAAAAAAATTTTTAAGGGCTGCATATGTAGCTCAGTCGTAGACTACTTGCCTAAGCAAACACAAGGCCCTGAATTCCATCCCAAGGACCACAAAAACAAAACTCTTAGGTAAATCTAACAAAGTACAGATAGGACTTGTATGTCAAAAATTCCATAATGCTGATGAAAGAAATTAAAGAAAATATAAATAAATGGAGAAACTTCCTATGTTCTTAGATTGGAAGACCCAACATAATAAAATAGCAGTTCTTTCCAAACTATTATGCAAGTTTGTGGTTTCTATCAGAATCCCAGAAAGATACTCTATACCAGTGGTGTTGAACCTTTGGCACGCATGCTGCAGCGAGCTGTCTGCATCAGCTCTGTCATTGGGCTTTTCTTTTAAAGTATGAGTTGTTTTTTTCTAAATTAAAACCTCAATATTCAGGTTTAATTGTAATGTTGGCACTTTGTGATAAGCAAGTGGGTTTTGGGCTGCAGTTGAGGCACTCAGTCTCTAAAAGGTTTGCCATCACTGCTCTATACAGATAGGTAAGATTATTTTAAAATTTGTATGAAAAGGAAAGGAATATAGCTCAGTGGCACAAGTACCTGCCTGGCAAGCAAAGTCCTGAGTTCGATTCCTGGTACCAAAAAAAAAAAAAGGCAAAGGAACTAGCATAGCTAAAACAATTCTGAAAATTAATAAAATAGGAAGAGACAGTGATTCCTAATTTCAAGAGATATATGGCTTTAGTAACCAAGACTGTGTGCTTCTAGCAAAGGAATAGACACTTTGATGGAATAGAACAGAGAACTTAGAAATAGGTCCAACTGAGTTTTTGAACTGAAGCTACCCTACTTGTGAGCTACATCTCTAGTCCTTTTTTATATTTGGTTGGGAGACAATCAATTGATCAGGTTAGCCTTGAACTTGGAATCCTCCTGTCTTGGCCTTCTGACTGACTGAGTTACAGGTATGTGCCATTGTGCCTGGCTGGTCCAATTGGTTTTTCACAAAGTTGCAAATCAGTTAAGTGGAAAAAAAAATGAGCCTTCTCAACAAATGGGAGTAGAAGAATTGGACATCCATAGGCAAAAAACCCAACCCAAACCAAACCAAGCCAAAAACAAAACACACATACATACATACACCTTCTACCAAAGGATCACAAAAAAAAAAAAAACAAAGGATCACAGATTTGAAAGTAAAACTTATAGAGCTATCAGTAAAAAACAGAAGGAAATCCAGATTTTGTACAATTGGCACCAAAAGCATGATGCATAAAAAGGAAAAATTGACAATCTGGACTATCAAAATTAAAGCTTTTTGCACTGTGAAAAATCTTGTTAAGTGGATTTAAAAACAGGATACAGATGGAAGAAATATTTTCAAATCACATATCCAAAAAAGGACTACTATATAGAATATATAAAGAATTCTCAAAATTCAATATCAAAAAAGCAAATAATCAAATTAGAACATGGACCAAAAAATGAAAACATTTCATTAAAGAAGATACACAGCAAATTACCCATATGATGAAAAGATGGCCTGTCAAAGCCACTTGGTACAGATTTAAACTACACACTTAGATATCACTACACACTTAACAGAATGGCTTATGAAAAGAAAAGCAGTGACAACATCAAATGTTGGAGAGAATGTGAGGAAAGTAGACCATTTCTACACCATTGGTGGGAATGTAATATGTTACAGTCATTCTAGAAAAGTGCTGGGGAGTCTCATTTAAAAAGGAAAAAGAAAAAGAAAAGCAGAACATGCAACTACTATGCAACCAGCAATTGCAGTTGGAGACATCCCAGAGAAATGAAGACATATGTTCACACAAAAACCACTACACAGTGTTCATAGCAGCTTTATTCACAGCAGCCCAAAACTGAAAATAACCCAGATGTCCTTGATTGGGTGCACAAATAAACAAGCTGGCGCATCCATACCACTACGGAATACTACACAGCAATAAAAGGAACACTGTTGATCCATGCAAGGATGGGGATGAATCACCAAAGATGCCCGAGTGAAAAAAAAAGCCAATTCCCAAAGATTACATATTTATGGTTCCAATTGTAGAACACTCTTAAAATAACCAAAGAACAGAAATGGAGACAGATTAGTGGTTGCCAGGGGTTACAGAGGAGTGGGGGGGCAGGGAAGTGGGCGTGGTTAGGAAAGGTCAATAAAAAGGTTTTTTTGGGGGATGGAAATGTTTCTCCCACGCATTTTTCTTTTCTTTCTTTCTTTTCTTTTTTTTTTTAGTACTGGGGATTGAATGTAGTGCTTCATGCATGCTACGCAAGTGCTCTATCATTGAACTACCTCCCTGTTCCTTTTTATTTTTTGAGGCGGGGTTTGCTAAATTGCCCAGGCTGGCCTCAAACTAACAGTCTCCCTACCTCAGCTTCCCAAGTAGCTGGGATTACAGGTGTACACCACAACACTTCAGTGGAAATATTTCCTATCTTGACTACCAGTGTCAACTTCTGGGAGGGGACTTCATACTATAGTTTTGCGAGATGTTACCCTTGTGGGTCCAGGGTAAAGGGTACTCAAAATGTCTCTGTATTATATCTTAAAACTGCACAGGAGTCTAAAAATATCTCAAAATAAAAAGTTTTATTTGAAAAAAGTAGGTGAAAAAATTAGATGACAGTAGTACAGATAGAATGTGGACTGGGCAACAACTTTAAGGATGACAGAATAAAGTCTGGGAACCCCACTTGGAAAAGATGACTTTTCATTGTGAAAACTAATTTTCTTTGTTGCTGACAAAATTCCTCCAGAGGCTTCTGGGAGTGAAAGCTGCTGGCCATGATGGATTGAGCGCTTGGTCTTTATGGGCTGTGGTTTGAAGGACAGCAGGTGGGGTCAAGTTTGAAAGATGGATAGGAAGGTCAAGAGGTCAAGGCCCAGGCCAGTAGGCATGGGCAGCCCGTTCCTTCCCTCCCTGCAGGCTGGGGCTGGTTAACTCACGCAGGGCCTGAGACAGCTGGAAGGCCCAGGGACTCCTCTCTTTCCTGGTCATAGGCACGGGCAGTGGCCATTCAGGGACACTTTCAAGGGGGAAGAAGTAGCTTCCTTGGAGGTTCCGTGGGCAAGGCTGAGGCCTGGGGATCTTGTAGGTGGGAAGATGAACTCCATGGGTAAACACTGGGATTCTTAGTCGATCCAGGAGCTAGGCCTATGGCTCTGTTAGATTATGCTTGAAAGATATTTTCCTTTCTCAGGATTTTAGTTCTTCAGGTGTGGCCTTTGGTTTAGTTTTGTATATATGTCCTAAAGCAGGAGTTTTCAAATATTAGCATCCATCAGAATTACTGGAGGGTCTGCCTCAAACTCCTGGAAAGGTCTGGATTGGGGTAGGGATTTTTTTTTTTTAAAGACAGTGTCGCTATGTAGCTCACGTCAGACTTGAACTCACTATGTATCTCAGGCTGGCTTCCACTCATGATCCTCCTGCCTCAGCCTCCTGGGTGCTGAGATTACAGGCAGATGCCAACATGCCCAATGGTATGGGGAATTTGCATTGCTGACAAGTTTCACAGTGCTACGAAAACTTCTGATCCAGAGCCTACCCACTGAGAATGGTGTTAAACTAGCGGGGGAGACACTCCCATCCCTGGCACAGCTGTTACCTGTCACCATCTGTGGTTCTCCCAGCACAGGGACCCAGGACTTGCACACCCCTAAGAGGATCGAGGCAAGGATTTAAGAAGCAGAGGTCACTAGGGGACCAGGGATGGCGAGCTATGGAGACAGCAGGAACTCACAGGGGATGGGAGAGCAGGGGGTGTGCGTGAGATTCCTGCAGAAGCTGGTTGAGGGGGCTCGGTGCTGATTTTGGGTTCAGCTTTCAAGGACTGAGAGGCAAATGTGAGCTTGCGGTTTGGGGCCCAAAGAGGAGGGCAGGGCTGGGCCAGCGCGTGTCCCGCGGCTCGGAGGAATACGGCGAGGGCGGGAAGGGGGCGGGGAGGGGGGGGAGGGGACCCGTGGAGGGTGCGACAGGCTGAGTCCAAGCCGGACCCGATCTGGAGCCCAGCGGTCGCGCCTCCCTTGCCGTCCCTGCCCGGAGTCCGGCGCCGCTGCCCGCCGCCCCCGCCGGCCCGCTGTGGCAAGGGCATGAGCCTGTCCCGAGGCCCCGCCGAGCCAGCGCCCCGGCCCGGGCCTTGGCGCCCAGGTAAACGGGGCGGGGGACATAGGCCGCTCCGAGCCGGCGGGATCTTGGGTGCTCCCAATCCTGGGCACCCGCGGGCACCTCCCAGACCTTCGGACCCCGACCCAGGGACCTACCTACTTGGGTGTGGGAACGCGGAGACGCGACTGCCCGAGCCAGTGCGCTGCCCACAAACTATCCCTGAGCTGACCCCACCCCCAGCTCTCCTCTCTGGGAAGCCCAGGTTGGGACCTGATCTCACCTGTGCTCACAGGTACCCAGACCCCTAGCCCTCTGGTCTGCCCTCCAGAAGGGGCACTGTGCGGGAGGCCCCACTGGCACGGAGACCCCACTTATAGTTTCCTGCTTCCCGGTGGCCTCCAGCTGGCTCCGCACCTCCAGTTCCTACAGACTGTTTCCCTAGCCTTGCTGGCCCCAGTCCCCCGCCCCCCTGCAGGTGGGGTTTCCTACCCACTGCCTGTACTCAGCCCGCTGCCTCCCGCCCTGAAACCTTCTCCCTGGCCCGGGGTCCTGCCCACTTTCTCCTCCAGGGCTCTGGTTCCAGTTAAATGCTTCCTGCCACCACTTAAGGGGCTTAAGCCAAGGCTGGGCACATAAGTGTTGTGGGCAGAGCAGGCGCTTGGGCAGGACCATTGCCTGGCGCTGGGATGGAGGATTTGCGAGTAGCCTCTGATAATCCAGGGCAGTGGGGCTTCCGGCAGTTCTGGCTTGCTCCCTGGACATTGGTTAGGGACGGGGATTCACGCACTTTCCCTCCTGGCCCTTTTCACGGGGATGTGGCTCCAACACAGGCCAAGCTGTTCCTGTCCCCCCCGGGATGTGTCCCAGGAGCCGCGCCACTCTCGCTCCATTGCTTGTCTTTCTGTACCTGGGTGCTGGTGACTTCCTGCCAGGGCAGTGGGTTGGGCATGACCTCACCCAACAACCCCACCTAAGGTGGGGCTGGCCAGGTCTGCACACAGCGCCAGCAGCTCACTGTCCCCTGAGGCAGCTTTGAACCAAACTGTGGGGTCTTAGGCCCAGTTGATTCTCTGACAACAAATCTGCTGGCCATGATGGTCAGGGCTGGGACCCAGGGAGGTGGGAGCTAGTTTCTGGAAGCTGGGCTGGCGGCTGAATGGATGTTGGTGGTGGTGAGGAGGACAATCCTGGAGTGAATTATTCATTCAAACCCTGAACACTGAGCACCTCCTTGGCACTAGGCAGTGTTGTAGGAGTTGGGATGGAGCTGTAACCAGATAGAGGAGGCCTGGCCACCAGGGAGCTGACATTCTAGATGTCTCTTCATGGCCAAGTGACAAATGCACAGATGAAGGACTAAGAAAATCCTGCAGTGATGTGTGTGACAAAGACAGTGAAATTGAATTATGTTAGAGAACTAACTATCAGGGCTGTCCTGGCCAGGGTGGCCAAGGTGGTCAGGGAAGGCCTCTTGGAGGAGGTGACCTTTGAACTGAGAACTGAATGGAGTGGAAGAATGATTCTTGGGACCGTGTTGGGGAGCGGTGCTGTGGGCAGGGAATGCAAGTGTGCTTGTAGGAGGAGTTCAGCAGGTTGCAGGGTGGGCAGGGGACCAGGAGGGAACAGATAGCCGTGGTACAGGGGCATAGCACCAGTTTCCTCAGTTAAGGGTCTGGAGACTGCTGTTTGGATGTGCCCCCTTCTGGTCCTCTCTGCCCAGTTAGATATTGGTCTGTCTTTGCTACCTACTTTGTTTGGGGTGCTGGCTCTTTATGAAGATATGGGGACATTCAGGAGTACTCCCGTGGCCCATGACAGTCACTTGGGGGAGGGAGGTCAGATCAGCAATGTCTCTGGTGCGGGAGAGAATCCTCCCCACTGATAGGATCTTTGCTGTGAGGTAGAAAACAGCCAAACTACTTGATGGTGAGAAGGTGGGCAGGTCAGGCTGTCAGGACGGGCTGTCAGGAGGCTCTGATGAGATCCGATCTTCGGGGCAGGGAGGCCCAGCCAGCCAGGCAGCTCTGCCATTGGTTGCTGGCCTCAGAGAGTAGAGAGTAGTGTTTGTTCTGGAGCCAAAGCCTCCAGGCAGAGTCCAGAGAGGGAGAGCTCAGAGCCGCTGCCCCACGGGGCAGGTAGACAGGCAGGGCCCCCCGCCCCTGCTGGGCACCTGATACACCCCCTCTCTGCCTTTCCACATAGGCCCTTGTCCTCCCTGGAGAACAGAACAGCTCCCAGCCAGGCTCCCTCTGTAAGGAGCTGGTAGTGGCCTGGCCCAGCGCTGACACTGACACTAGAGGAGTGGCCACGTCGCTTCCACTCAGTAGGAGGGATTGGGGCCCTTGTGGCCCATACCGGAATCTTGAGAGGGGCTGCTGGACACCCCGCTTTGCCATGCTGGGGGCTTCCAGTTCATGCACCTCATGCCTTCTCTGGACAGGGGGCCTCTCAGAATATCGGGCCAAATAGGTCACACTTGGTTGTGCCCTATCCCAGGCACTCTGGATGAATGAGAGGGGCTGGGGGTTTCTAGTGGGCATGTTGAGAAAGGGACCTTTGTGCTGGATCTGAAGCCCTGGACCCCTTGGAGGAGACACTATGGTGCTGGTCCTTGCTCTGGTGACAAGACAACCCCAGAGACAGGCAGTGGAGACAGAGCTAGGCAAATTGATGCTCTTCTGACGGCCAGAGCCCAGGTGAGTCAGGGCCCATGGGAACTGAACTTTCCAAGAGGAAGGCTGAGCTGCTGGGTGTGAGAGGGTCTGGGACCCCTGGGAACTGGGATACAGGAAGTGAGTGGGCAGGAGGGGCACTGGCGGGACTTACAGGGTGCCCATGGGATGGAGAACGTCACCCCTCTGCCCTTCCCCTTGTTTGTACGTGCCCGCTGCGGTGTCCCATCTGTTCCTTGTTAGAGACTCAACAGACAAGCCTCCAGGAGATTAATTAATGCCAAGCTGCTGCAGCGTGCTTGCCCTGGGGCCCCATCCTGGCAGCACAGACACTCAGCTGACCCCAGAGTGCTATTGAATTCCCACCCAGTGATCTTGAAAACACAGGGAGCCATGTTATTAGCAGAGCCCTGCCCCTGAGGTTTGATGGCAGAGAAGGCTTAGGTAGTAGCAGGAGGTGGCTGCAAGATAATGTTCTGTATCACGATGATGTTGCGGGACATCTCATTCATTCCTGGCTGTACCCTGGACTTGCTGTGTGACCTTATTCTGGTGGCTTACCCTCTCTGGGAAACGTCCTTTTCCTATCTGCGAAGTGAGGTTGGTAGACTAGGTCATTGCTGAGAGAGAGTCCCACAGTTCTGTCTATGGATCTGCCTGATTGAAAGTTGCCTTGCTGCACCCCATTTCCTACTCCATGTTGAACTCTGGTTGGTGCCCATACTGACTTCTGCATCATCTGGGCTGTGTCCTGGGCCCTGGACCCAGCCTACTTTTCCCTGTAATTAACTCCTGCCTGTGCTCAGAACGTGGAGGCACTGGCTGGCTAGGCCAGACCCAGCAGCCTGTTGGAATCCAGCCCTACCCTCAGATTGGCCCTGTCTTCCCAAGGCCAGGTCCAGGCCAGAGCACACTGTTCCCACAGCAGCCACCTCTGGCAGGCCCTGCACATTCCTCAGGCTTATCTAGGGGCCCCGCCCCACTGGACTCTGCCCTCCCACCCCAGAAGCAGCACCCAGAGGAGATGCCACAGGGTTCCAGGAGCCTTGAGCAGAGCCTAGTGGGCCTCGGGTATTGAAGAGACCAGGTGGGGCTGGGGTGGGGCAGGGGATCTGGGGTCCTTTGAGGGCTGGGCAGGGTTTTCACTCAGACACCAGACCCTAGGCCACTTCCTGGGCTCCCCTCTACTTCCCCTACCCAAGGCTTCTGCACCCAGGAGGGGGTTTTGCGCTGGCAAGTTGCCCTGGGGTTGCTACAAAGTTGTTCCAGGAGAAAGGGCCAGGGGCAGAGGAGCTGAGGGACAGCAGCTCCTGGACCCCAGCCCTGGGCTCCAGCCACCTCCCTTCCTCCACCCCCACCTCCATCTGGGGAGCAGGAGCCAGACCTCCCAGGAAGGGGTTAACTGCCGGCCCGGCCATGAGGGAGGGGACTGGGCTGGACCATTTTCCTCGCTACTGCCTCCACCTCGGTTTTCCTGAATGGTTCTGTCGTCCTGGGGTGGGGAGGGAAGGGAAGGAAGAAGGGCGGAGGGTGGGAGGGAGGAGTGTGGGAAGAGGAAGGAAAAAAGAGAGCGAGACAGCGAGGGGAAGAGAAAGATGTCACTGTCTCTCATCTCCCTGGCATCTGTGTTTCCAGCAAGCACCAGGCGAAGGAACTGTTAAAACAATGCTGAGGCGGGTGAGGTGAGGAGCAGCCCTGACGGACTCAGACAGACTACAGACAGAGTGCATCTGGAACAGGTGATCAGAGGAGTCGGAGACTGAGGCCACCTGGGCAACCCTCCCCTGCCTTGGCCCAGCCCGCCGCCCCGCCCCAAAGACGAACCAGTGGGGCCACCATGGCGACCAATTTTAATGACATCGTCAAGCAGGGCTATGTGAAGATGAAGAGCAGGAAGCTTGGGGTGAGTGACCATCGTGGGGGCCCCCAAGGGACTAGTCTGGAGGCATGGCGTGCCGGTTTGCGCTGTCTGCCGGTGGATTAGCATGGAGCGTTTGTGGTCTCCAGGCTTCTCGCCGTGGGCCACCTGGCATGTGCCAGCCGGGTTCTGCCTGCTGCAGCCCCCACCTAGTGGGGCTGGCTGGCTGGCATCACAGCCTCTGGGCCAGCGGTGTGGCTGATGGGCAGCAGCTCCTCTGCTATTGTTGAAGTTGTGGCCACAGCAGTGGTGCGAGTGGCTGGAGACACTAGGCTGTGTCTGAGCTGAGACCGGCTTCTCCACTTCCTGGGGCCTCTTCCCTCCTCTGTCCTCACCTCTCCTGGCCTCTTTTCTTTGAAGTACCCCATCTTCCTGCTTCCCGCTGCTTTGAGTGTGCATATTTATCATATTTTTGTTGTGTTCGGTGTTAAAGAAATGTTTGAAAAGGAGAGACACTGGTTGTGGGGGAGGGGGTAAGGGGTGCCAGGGGCCAAAGCCAATACTTCTGAGGGCTGTAGATGAGAACTTGGGCCACCGTGGCCTGTTTCTGTTTCTCTGGGATGGCCGATGCGCTCCAAGTGGTTGGTGGGTGGCCCCGTGCTTGCTTGGCCCTGGGCTGGGGCTTGGAGGGTCTGCAGAGATGAGCTTCAGAGCACATTGTACCCCCGGCCAGGGAAGGTCCCCCGGAAGGCATGAGTAGGTGCCCCAGGGACCTACTTAACCATCTTGGTAAGGTGTCCAAGAGCTGCTTCTACTCCCTGCCAATCCTCCTTCCACCTCTGATGACAGGGCTGGCAGCCGCCTCCCCCCCTGCAGGAAGGAAAGACCTGGTGACCAGAATCGCCCAGGTTGTGCTTTATCTAGACTCTTGTCCTTCCCTTCTGCCTCCTCGACTGCCTTGATGGGGTGGGGGTGGGGGTGGAGGTGGGATTGACTGCTCAAGGCTTCTTGACTCAGTCTGAGCCAAGTGGAGGACAAGAAGGGAGACTCAGGGTTCTGACACCTGGCTTCCCTCCTAGAGACCAGGCAGGCAGGGCTGGCCTTGGAGAGGTGGATGTGGCCCCTGCTGGAGCCCCTGTGGGAGTGCATTGTGTCTGGGAAGGGGCCGGCAGCTCACTGCTATCAGGTGGGCCATCTGTCCAGCAGGGCAGAGCTGGTGGCATGTTTGGGGTACTATCTGGACTTGACTTTGTAGCCCAGACTGGACCCTAGCCTGGTGGAGACTGCGCCTTGGCAGCCACCAGCCACTTTGCTCTTTCCCTGAGATGGGGATTCAGCTCACTGATTTGAAGCCCAGAACAAAGACAGAGGCTGAGGCCCCAGTGGGGAGGCCAAAGGGACTGGGACCCATTCCTCCTTCCTATAGCCTGTACCTAGCAAGTCCCCAGGGGCCTGTCCCGGACAGAGCTTGCCAGAAAGGCACTGGCCACAGGGGCAGCCACTTGGGGTCAGCATCATCACAAGGACTCTGGGGGCCCCAGGTGGACAGGTGGGCACAGCTAGGACGGGGTCTGGGAAGTGGAGTGTGGCCAGGTCCAGTGTGGGGTTCACACCCCCCAGGGGATCCAGCTGCCTTCTGCAGACTTAAGCCTTGCTTCCCATGATGTGAGGAACTGCTGTGCTTGTCTTGGCTCCGGGGTGGAGGAGGAGCCGCACAGATGGGAGCTCACTCTCCTACCTGCCAGGCCTCCCTCCCCGGCAGAGCTGTGGCAGAGAGCTTCTGAAGCGCTGATCAAAGCCCTAAGAGAAGTGGGAAGGAGGGCTCTTGAGCACGTGGCTCCCTGGCTGTGTGTGTATATTGTAACCAGGCAACTGGGGTCCTCAGACCTCCAGGCTTGTGCCCCTGCCACTGTAGACTGCTTGGTACCCAAGCTGCAGGGTGTATCTTGGTTGGCAGCATGCACTCATCCATCCATCCATCCATCCATCCATCCATCCATCCACCCATTCACTGTCCCTTCTTATGCTCATTCATGTGTTCAGCAGAGCTCTGCAACGAGGCTACAGGATACCAATGAGCATTCTGGGAATAAAAGTTTTTGCTTTAGGGGTGCTCTGCAGCTCAGAGTTGGGTGCTGCTGTGGCCTAGGTGGACTGTGGTCAGGGGTGCAGGGCAGACATAGGGGTTCTAGACAAGAGCTGGGAGTACTCTGGCTCTGTGGGGCTTCATGAGATGGGGACAGTCTAGGCCCAGGGCACCCTTTGACTCTGCCTGCCATACACCTGGTGCACCATGGCAGGTGCAGGCTGAGGTGGGGTGGGGCTTGGGGGTTGTATCCCCCAGGTCCCCTAGCCTCTTCTGCTCTGTCCCACTCTGGGCCGCCAGTCAGATTCCTCAGGGGAGCCCATGGCAAGGCCTGCCAGCCTTTGGAGCTATGTGAGTGGATAAACCTCAGTCCCAGGATGGGCTGGAAGGCATCCTATGGCAGGAGGGTGGGCCCTGGGAAGAGGAGGTAGAACATGACCTTAGGTGGGTGGCTCAGGCCACCTGTTATGGTGCTGCATTGGCCAGTTTGAGCCTTTATTTTGTTTTTTGTGGGGTTTTTTGGCAGTACCGGGGATTGAACTCAGGACCTTGTGCTTGCCAGGCAGGCGCTTATGCCACTGAGCTATATCCCCAGCCCTGAGCCTTTAATCCTAGGGAATTGTCAACTCTCTCCTCACCCCCAAAAGTGTTCAGGATGTTGACAATGGTTGGGACAAGAAGGAATGGCCAGAGGGCCACCTCCGCCTCTTTACCTCTGAGGACCTCTGGGGTCCCATGGGAACAGGGAAGTAACCCTGGCCTCTTACACTGTAGAGTTGGCAAGAGTATAAAAAGGAAGGGAAAATGTTTGGAGACAAGAGCAATGTTACCAGGAACTTTGTGCAGCATGGAGAATAGGATTGCAATGATCACAGGGTAGCCGTGGGCTAGGACCTTCTATTCCCTGTTTCTTAAAGACCCCTTATGTGGCAGCTGGTGCTGCTAGAGCCCCAACCAGAACAGCCTGTGCAGTGGGGTGTGGATGTCAGCTCTGGATCAAAACAGCCCAGTTTAAGCATCAGCTCTTGGTTTATGAGATATTATTTAACTTTCTGTGCTTCACTTTCCCCATCTATAAAACGGGGACACTAATATTTAACTGGCCTCTGGAAAGATCCTGGGATCAAAGAGTGCTAATCCAGAAAGTGAGGGTGAGAAGCCCTCAAACAGGCTTTTGGAGGCAACCCAGAATGACTGCCTTCTTGGTTTGGGGAGGGGCTGCTCCCCAGGGCAGTGTCACATTGACTTCTGTCCCCAGGTAGTGTTCTCCAGGCTGGAGCTCCAGGGAGGGCTGTGTGGCACTGCCCCCTGCGGCAGGCAGGAGTAACTGCACAGCTGCCTGGCTGGGTGGGAGGGTCCAGGAGGACTGATCCCGTCATCTTGCCCCCACAGATCTACCGGAGGTGCTGGCTGGTGTTCCGGAAGTCCTCAAGCAAGGGGCCCCAGCGGCTGGAGAAGTATCCAGATGAAAAGTCTGTGTGCCTCCGTGGCTGCCCCAAGGTTAGGTGGCTTGGGCCCTAGCTTCCCCATCCTGTGAGCAAAAATGACTGAGTCCTCAAATTCAAGAACACCTGCTGGGGGCGGGGGCAGAGCTCGGGGGGGGGGGGAGCAGAGTTGTGCCAGCCTGGCTTAGTCCCTTGTGAATGCCACCCCAGGTGACTGAGATCAGCAACGTCAAGTGTGTCACGCGGCTCCCCAAGGAGACCAAGCGGCAGGCAGTGGCCATCATATTCACTGATGACTCTGCACGCACCTTCACCTGCGACTCAGGTGAGGCCTCGGGGTTGCAGCCTTTCTGTGGTCTCCCCATCAGTGGCCCAGCCAGGAGACAGAGCAGGGCTGGCCCTGGCTGGAGAGGGTGACGTAGGGTGTGACAGAGTGCCCTTGGGGGAGCTGCCATGGACTGAGGAGGGCAGGCAAGCAGCATGGCCTCGCCCTCCCTGCCTTTTTGGTGGGAGGACTTGGGCTGAGGCAGATGGGGGACTCCTGGCAACCCTGAGCTGGCAGCAAGATGAGGATCCATTTTCTCCAGAGCTGGAGGCGGAAGAGTGGTACAAGACACTGTCTGTGGAGTGTCTGGGGTCACGGCTCAACGACATCAGCCTGGGAGAGCCTGACCTCTTGGCCCCAGGGGTGCAGTGCGAGCAGACAGGTGAGGCCTGGCCCTGGCCCTGGGGCAGGGAGGGGAGGGGAGGAGGCGAGGATCACCTTCTCTGCTGCCCCATACCCCTTGTCCCCATGCCCCAGATCGCTTCAATGTCTTCCTGCTGCCCTGCCCCAACCTGGACGTATACGGCGAGTGCAAGCTGCAGATCACCCACGAGAACATCTACCTCTGGGACATACACAACCCCCGCATCAAGCTCGTCTCGTGGCCTCTCTGCTCACTGCGCCGCTATGGCCGGGATGCCACACGTTTTACCTTTGAGGCCGGCCGGTGAGACGCTCTTGCCTCCCCACCGCACCCTGAATGGTCACACATTGTGTCAGGGACAGTGCTGGGAGTTTAGAGTTACTGGTATAGCATCCCAAAGGGGATGAGGTTTTGGGGGGAGAAATCAGCTCAGAGAAGTAGCCTGCCCAGGGCAGGCCAACCAAGCGGGCTGTTTACCAAAGGTCCAACTGTGCTTAAATCAGGTGCTGGTACTGGTGGATAACGGAAGTACAGAGAATGTTATGGAGAGGAAGCTTCCTGGCTGGAATCTGAATTAGCCTTAAATGCTCTGTAGACTGAGCATGGTAGGGTACCCCTATAATCCCAGCTCTCAGAGGCTGAGGCAGGAGGATCACTGCAAGATCAAGGGGGAGCCTAAAATACATAGCAAGACCCTGACTCAAAAAAACCAAAAAACTCCTCTATACAATCTTGAGTCACCCAGCTTCTGTATGCTTGATTTCACATCTGTAAAACGGCTCCAGAAAACATAAGGGATCTATTATGTGGAGACCAGAGGGTGGTAGTGGGAAAACTAGGTGGGTTAATTCCTGTGATGCATGCTCACTTCAGCCAGGCACATGGACACACTCAGCACGTGTGCACTGATGGTCCAGCTCCCAGCCACAGCCCAGCCTGTGCCCTGGGCAGCCTGGGTGCAGGAGCACCTGGCCAGGTACGTGCATAGTGTGGTGCGGCCCCCATCACTTTATTCTCTTGCCACCTGTGTCCTCAGGATGTGCGATGCTGGGGAAGGGCTCTACACCTTCCAGACACAGGAAGGGGAACAGATTTACCAGCGGGTCCACAGTGCTACCCTGGCCATTGCTGAGCAGCACAAGCGAGTTCTGCTGGAAATGGAGAAGAACGTGAGGGTGAGGCCAGCAGACATTGAGTCCAGGATCCAGGGGAGCAAGGGTGGGCACGCCTGAGTGTCTGGGGCCTCCCAGACAAGTCTGAAGCCAGTGTGTACAGTGGAGACCAGCAGGCTTTTTACTGGAGTGGTGGTGGAATGGCGAGGGATACAGTTTTGCTCTATACCATGCTGGCTTCAAACTCAATAATCCTCCTGCTTCAGCTTCCCAACTTGTGGGACTATAGGCATGTAACACCATGCCAGACTCAGGCGGGTAGTCCTGAGCTGGTGCTCAGGGACAGTGTCAGCCACTGCCCCTAGAGCTAATGGGAAGGACCCCTTCTCTGCCCCACAGCTGCTGAACAAGGGCACTGAGCATTACTCGTATCCCTGCACACCCACTACCATGTTACCCCGCAGTGCCTACTGGCACCACATCACAGGTTCCCAGAACATTGCCGAAGCCTCCAGCTATGCCGGTGAGTTGCTGCCCTGCCCTGCACCCATGGACCAGGCCTAGCGGGCAGGGGTCTTTTGATGTGGATCTAAGTTGAGCCCAATCACCTTCTGTGCCCACAGGTGAGGGGTATGGGGCTGCCCAGGCCAGCTCAGAAACAGATCTCCTCAACAGATTCATCCTGCTAAAGCCAAAGCCCAGCCAGGGGGACAGCAGTGAGCCCAAGACCCCTTCCCAGTGACAGCGGGCTGGTGGGCACCAATGACTGCTGCAGCCACCTGCTGCAGAGCTGACTGCAGTGTCCTATGGACTGGACAGCCTCGGGGGGCTACTGGCCCAGGGCCTAGACAGAGGGAGTGAGCTGTCCCTCCCTTGCCCCCGAGGGTGTGGCTGGACCAAGGCAAAGGGCTGGCCACCCACCTGAGCATGTGAGGAGCTGAGCTACCGTGGGACTACATACTGTTCATGATTTTAATATATATGGCTTAGAACATACTCTATATAATGATTCCCCCATCCCTCCTACCAACACATAACACAATTTTTTAATCCCATGACCAAGCCATGGTCAAGGTGGTTTTTGAGTATTAGGGCAGCTGTTTCCCTGCCCTCTATTGTACAGCCCTCCTGCTGCCAGGACCTGAGCTGCCAGGACTAGCATAGAGGGACAATCAGAACTCAAGGCTGGTGTGCCTGCTAGCTTTTCCCAAACAGCCCAGGAGCCAAAACAGGAGGTGACTTTTCAGTTTTCTGGGCCTAGAGTGATACAGGAAGGATCTGAACTTTCCCTGTGCCACTTGGCAGCCTTCCACTTGGGGTTCTAAGCAGAGGTAACATCTGGTTGATGCCTCAGGTGAAAATCTAGTTTAAAATGTACTTTCTGCACAGGCTGCTTCCTGCTTAGCAGGCAATGAAGATGCCCTTGGAGTGGGGGTGCTGTTACCTCAGTTGGGTGCAGAATGGGGGGCCAGGCAGGAAGGCCGCAGCAGGACTGCTACGGGGAGTACCCCTGCTGCTCCCTCTCACTGATGGGATGGATGCTGCTCCAGCAGGGGGAGCCCCTCCACCCTAAGCTTGGCCACCCCATACCAGAGCACTCAGAACCAAGACCTTCCCATCCCTGCTCCCCACATGGTGCTGAGGCTCCCTGCTGAAATGCAATTAAAGCAATTGATTTTCTAGCGCTGGTATTTATTGACTACCGTGCAGAAGGGCTATCTTTTTATTCACATCAAACCTTTGGTTGCGTGGATTTTTGTTGTTTTTTTAAATATTTTAAGAGTTCTGATTTGTGGGAACAGACCTTCTTGTAAATAACCACTATTCATATTTGTGGCAGGATAATGACAAAGCAAAGGAGGCCCCTCCCAAAGGAGCCCTAGAGCCAGAGTGGTGGCACAGCCAGCTCAGCTCTAAATGTGACCCAGGGAATGACCACCCAGAGCAAGCTAGCGTGCAGGGGAGCTGGGGTCCAAAGGCCTTGGGGAGGGAGACAGAGCTGGCTGGGTCAGCTAGTGGCACGATGACGCATGAAGGAGATTATGTTGTGCTCTTTATTGCCAAAAATAAAAACTTTTAAAAAGACACTTATTGTTAATAAATATCCCTTCTTTCCTATACTGATCTCTGCTTTTCTCCAGGCTGCCTAACTAGCTGCTCTGAGTATGCTCCTGCCTGGAGAGTGCTGAGGAGCCAGGACCAGAGCCTTCATTAGGAGAAAGCCATGCGTGGGAGGGGCCCTTGCTCCTGCCCATCCCCCACCACCAGACTAAATGATCACGCTGCCGGCAGGAAGGCGTTTGGCAGGGAAGTTGTTCCAAACTGGTAGGTAGAGTAAGAGCATGTTTTTTTGTGGAGGCAGAGGACAGCCGGGGTCTAATGCTATTCTATCCCCTGGGGAAAGGACCAGAGGGCTTACAGGCTGCCTGGATAAAGGTTCCAGCACCCAATCCTAATATCAGAAACCTCAGATACAGCTGTGAAAACTCCTTTTGGACAGAAAGGCTTTAATGAGCTGGAACGACTAGGAGAAAAGTCTAGTGTTCTCCACAGGGGAGCAGGACAGCCCCCTACTGGTGTGCTAGCAAACAGGATGGAAGGGATTCTTTGGGTTCTGGCAGGACTAAAGATGCTGAATGTCTTGTGAAAACTGGCTCTGCCTAAACACCAGAAGCATTCCCGATAATCTGTCTGCAGCTCCCAGCTGTCCTGGTGACCTGTCATGAAGCTTGGGCAGCAGCAGCCCAGAGCCCAGAAACTAGAAGGTCTCAGGAGAGACCTGAACCCCAGCTGCTGCCTTGAATCCCACTGTGCTGAAACAGACGAGCTGTAGTCAGTTTATGGTTAGTACATCGCTCTGGATCTCGTGGCTTAATTGAGTCTGTAAATCACTCAACTTCTTCTTTAATCCAGAGAGAGCCGAGAGGACAATGGTTTCAGGACGCAGAGAGCCACAGGACTCCACATTGTAGTAAAACCTAAGAGGCAGGAATGTGTGAGAGCCCGGCCCGCACTCCACCCTTCCTTGCCCTGGGTCTTGGCTTCATTCCCACACGAAGCTGGAGCCTGAACTGATGCAGGGCAGACCTTTCGTACAAAACCACCTATGCACAGTGCGCCAAACCACTATGCAAGTCCTCCAAGACACAGGTACTTCAACACGTACCACAAAAATCCTAAAACAATTCTGTAGGCAGATGTGCCACACTGGGGACAAAGTGAGAATCAAACCAATAGCCTTTCCCTGCTACACCCCTTCACATTCCTCACCATGGAACCCAGCCTAGGACCTAAAAAGCCTTTTGTTCTAGGGCTCAAATGCAGAACAGAACAGGCTGGGTCGCTAGAAGTCCATCCCTTCTCATGGTGACCAAAAGGGAAACAATGACTGACCTGGGATGGGTGCATACCATGGGGGCAATCTGGCAGCTGGGGGATGAGAACTGGGATGTGAGGGAGAGCTGTCTGACTCAGCCTGCATACAAACCCTGCATTCTCACACTGCAGTTTCCTGCACAGGGCTGGGGTCTTACCTCTCTGGCTTGCCATTGGGATCATAAGGAGCTTGGGACTCATCTTCATCCAGCTCTGAGTACTCACTCTTTGGCCTAAGGTCAGACAGAGGTCAGCACATGGCCACTGCTGCTTTCAGGGCCTTCAGTTCAGAGAGCCTGTCCCCCCTCATGCACTAGCACCCCTTTCCAACCCAGCCCCACTAGAGAGGGACCTACCATTCCTCAGGCTTGGGGTACACAGTGTGCCTCAGGGCATTGTCCGGATCATATTCAAAAGCCACCCCTGCAGTTGGGTTCCACTTGGCATGCTCCTTGCCAAAGCCCTTCTTGGCATAGGCTCGAAGTCTCAGCTCCTGGCCCTTTCTCAGCTTGACAATCAGGATGTCTGCAGGCAAGGAGGAGTGTGAGTCAGGCAAGGGCAGGAGGGGCCTGGCTCTCCGAGACCTTCCAATAGTGCTAAGGAAGATCACCCATCTAGAAAAACGGGCCTAGGCCATGTTACAAGGAGACGCAGACGCATGAGAGGCTCTCTCTGACGTATGTGTGCCTCTGCTTGTGCAGCCACAACTCAGGAGGATGTCTGCACATCTGCCACAGCCCCTTACCATCCTGCTCCACATAATCATTGGGGTCGTTGTCCCGGTTACGGGATGTCACCTGTAAGGAGCCCAAACAAAAACACTTAATTAGCCTCTCCTCTCTCAGTCACCTCTTCTGGCATCCACCACCTAGCACCTCCATCCTGCAACATGTCAGACCAGGGAAAGGGTGCTCAGAGGAGGCGGCAGAGCAGCCCCCAGAGACTCCACGATACTGACAGCTTTCTCAAGTCAGCAATCCCATGGCCTCTGACAGGGCTCACTGGGTGACAGAGGACACACAGCACCAACGCTGCTCTACCCAAGAACCCAGATCAACACTTCTAGGCAGTGTGTAAGGGCTGATGGCCATAGGGAAGGTCAACATCTCATGAGGATCCCTGCCAGCCAGGGCCATTGGGAGCCAGCCCAGGGAATGGAGGGCGCCCAGACACTGACCGGAATCACTCGGGGACTGTTGGAAATGAGGTCTCGAGAGGTGACATGGCGCGTCTGGTCTTCATTGCACCGCACATCAAGGGTGAACTCTACGGAGCATTCGGGGCAGAACTCTTCACACGTGCAGTCCTAAGGCAGCAGGGAAGCAGGGAGGAGAGCATGAGGAGAGGACGCACTCCAATCGACCCTGCTTCTAATACCCAGTCACTTTTTAAGTTCATCTGTAAAGAGAGCCAGACCAGAGTCTCCAGGCTCTTGCAGGCTGTGCCAATTTGGGACACATTCTCATGAACCACTCAAGCAGAAAGACAAATTACACACACACTGATACCCACATTCCCTTCCCATCATGTTGGCTGGGTGCCATGTCACCCCGGGAGATGTACTGCCACTCTCTCTGGCCTTGGAGTCCCCTTCCTCAGGACCAAAGCTATCGCTAGAGCGGGTACTTCATACACTATAGACTATGGGCTAAGGAGACAACCTTGGGGAGATAAACATCATTTAAAATATAGCAGTAGCTGGGCGTGATGGCATGTGTCTTAATCCTAGTGCTTAGTGAAGGCTGAGGCAGGAGGATCACAGTGAGTTCAAGGCCAGCCTGAACAACATAGCAAGACCCTGTCTCAAAAAGCCAAAAATAAAACAAAATATAAAAAGACAGAGAAGAACAGAAGAAAGTCATTTCTAAATTCTAGACTACCAACTTCTTTAAAAACCTTTCTCTGGGCCGGGAATATAGCTCCATGGCACAAGTGCCTGCCCAGCAGGTGCAAGGTCCTGAGTTCGATTCCCAGTACCAAACAAAGCTTTCCCTTTACGAAAATATCATACATACACAAAAACAGAAGGGCATATAATATATTGCTACTCTGGGACCATTATGAAGCTTCCATAATTATCAACATTTGCTATTCTTTAAATAATGGTCTTACTATTTTGGCAGTCCTAGGGGCAGAATCCAGGGATTCATGTGCATCTGGTTAAGTACTTATCACTAAGCTGCCTCTCCAGCCTACCAAATGATTGTTTAAAACAATGTATTTATTTATTTTTTAAAATTTTGAGGTAGGGTCTCTATGTAGTTCAGGCTGGTCTCAAACTCACAACCATCCTCCCTCAGTCTCTCCAGTGCTGAGATTACAGGCATGCAACACCACACCTGGCTTTACCAACTGACTCTCAAAACAAACTATTCCCATGATAGGGACTCCCTATGGCAATTTAAATCTAGGAAAGAAGGGTGATATGGATGCAATAACAAGGACTGCTTTCTCTCTCACACTAGTGAGGAAACCCAACGTATTCTACACTTAGAGATGATGAGAGAGAAGCGATTATAGGACACACCTGGGTAAGTGCAATCTTACCAGGATGGGACAGGAGGGCAACCTACCCTGAATCCCTCAAGCCTAAATCCCTCTCTTGAGACATAGGAAAGGAAGAATCAAAATATAAGAAAGTTAAACATAAAAAGGTCCTCAGCCTATGAAATAAAATAGCATACTGAGGGCTGGGGATATAGCTCAGTGGAATAAGCGCTTGCCTAGCAAGCGCAGGGTCCTGAGTTCGATCCCCAGTACCGGGAAAAAAAAAAATTCAAAATAGCATACTGAAAAGAGGAGTGTGTTCAAGACAAAAAGACACTACAGTGCACTGACTACCAAACACAAAGACTGTAAAGAGATCAAGAACTGAATCTTGACTGTACCATAGTCCCACAAACACACAAAATAACAAACGACGTTTACAGACACTAGGAGAACCTGAGTATGGACTAAACATAGACATTATAGATTAATGTTAATTTTCTTATGGACAATAGGGTGGCTATGTGGGGAAATATCCTTATTCTTAGAAGATGTGCAAGAAAGTACTAAAGAAGGGTCAGGATTCTACAACTTAACTTTTGAATAGTTCGGCAAAAATTATACCACATGTAAAAATAATTCACATGTAGCAACATGTTAACAATTCATTAACTATTGAGTGTTTATTTTGGTTTTTAAACTTTCTATACATTCTCATGGGAAAAAAAGCCACACCATGCCTGTTCAGTACTGCTGGGTTGTAGGGCATTCATATCATCATGCAAGACATTGCCAAGTAGTTCTTAATTGGGTGTACAACTGTCCCCACCAATATCTTTGTGTGTGTGTGTGTGGTACTGGGAAATGAACCCAGGGCCTTTGCACTGAGCTTTATGAGTGCCTTTTTAAAATTTTTCATTTTGAGAAAGGGTCTCACTAAATTACTAAGTTGTCCAGGCTGGGCTCAAACTTGCAATCCTCCTGCCTCAGTCACCTAGAGTGCTATTATGCTGTATTTCTTAGAAACAAAAATCTCGGGCTGCAGTTGTAGCTCAGTGGTACTGTACTTGCCTAATAAGCTTGAGGCTCTGGGTTCAATCCCAGCCTAGGGCAGGGACTAGAGATGTGAATTAAATACAGCAAAATTATAAAATGTGACAACTAGTTAGGTGAAATTTGCTATATTAGCTCCACACTTCTGTGCTCCAGTATTTCTCAAAACAAAACCTATATACATATTTAGAAATATATCAAGTCAGCCAAAACATAGAAGACACGCCCTTGGGAATATCAGAAAACGGGCCAATTCAGTATCACCTAGAGCCATCCAAAGGGCACAGTGAGATGTTATCTAACGCAGCCCTAGTGAAAGGACGAAGGTAACCTAATCCCCTCCCACTCTCTCCTATCAATACCTCATGGAGAAAGCAAACCCGACCCTAGGGACACTAAGAGTGGCCATGCATCAGGAGCCTCGCCTATTGGAAGGGGCATGGACCTGGCAAGCACCTGTAGTCTCTCGGGTGCTACTCTAGTGATCAGTGCCCACTCCCTCTGCTCTTTGTCCCCTCCAACCGCAACCTGCTGCTGATTCCTGTCAGCCCGCCAGCCTCGTGTTGCCAAAAGAGATGCTCTGGAAAGAAGAGCCCTCCAGCCAGTATATCTGGGCATTCGATTAGCTGCCCCCTTTGTGTGGCTGGCTAATGAGACACCTTCACACCTAATCAGCCTGAAGCCCCATAAGAACCAAGGACCTAGGCCTGCCTCAAGGTCTAGACAATTCCTATTACCTTCCTAAACTACAAGTCCAAGCCACAAACAAGATGTCAGGAAAATCTCTCAGGAAACTGAAGTTTCTTCCCACCCTCAAGGTCCACCCACCACATACACACACATACCCGGGAGTACTGCAACTTGTCCACGATGTCATCACTAGTGAGGGGAATTAACCCTGGAAGACACAGAAAAGCACTTTACAGAAGCCCCAATAGCCAAGCCAACCCACGAACCCAGAAGCCCCTTTGCAACTGAGGAGGGAAGGAGGGAGGGAGGGAGGCCTCCACCTCCGACTCTAGGCTCAGTATGTTCCCTTCAACCCCCCAAAACCCCAATACCAGCACTCACCAAGCCTGTGCGCAATGAACTCATCGTGAAGGACTGAGGAATTGGCATCAATCTGAACCCAGTCGATTGCTAGCAAATGAAGGAAGTAGAGATGCACACGTGATTTAGCCACCAAGTTCACCTAGAGACTTACAGCAGAGCTCTCAGGATCTTTATGGAGTGGCAGATGCAGGGGACAAGCTGCTGGAGGCTCTGATTTCACTGTGTTAGAATGGACCTCAGGAACCTGCATTTTAACAACCACACATAGCACCCTTCCTCCCTGCCCAGGTGAATTTACTGCAGAGGGTTCCCTGTACTATGTAGAGAAACGCTGGGACATGTATCTTTGAGCTGAATTTTCTGTGAGAAGTATTTATATGTGCTGTCAATGCCAGACCTAATAAAAATTACTTGGGCTTTAGTAACAGACTCAAAATAAGTATGTATGTATCTATCTAAAACAAGTTTTCACCACATCACTAACTTGCTCAGACTGGGCCTGAATTTGTGATCTTTCTGCCTCAGCTTCCCATAGTGCTGGGATTATAGGCATGTGTCAGTCACCATGCCCAGCGCCATCCCTCATTTTATGACATAATGAGTACATCACCCAATTCAGAACTTCATTTCCACTCCAAAATGGATAATTATTGAACTCCTTCAATGGGCTAAGCATATTAATGTAAAATCCAGTCCCTACCAGCAATGTGCTGGGAGGCCAAGGACTGTACTCTTACATATGCTTGACTGAATACACATTTATCCATTCAGAAACAAACATCTGCATGTAAACAATAAAAATCAGAAATTAATGGCACTGGGGCCCAGCTGCTAACTTACTTTGTCATGCTATGCTTCCTTAATCTAAGCATGGACCATGACCCAAGCTAGTCTACCTCTTTACTCTCTCCCCGACCCCTGCATGCCTTTACTCTACACGCCTCCCTCCTTTATTTAAACCCTTTAAGTTTTAAACTAAAGTTTCTTAAAAACCAAGTCTTGCCTACCCTCCAAGCTGCAGACATGATCACTCCCTCCCTTTGAACTCCTAACTCTGTGCAGACTTCCTTTAACATGCCTGTCATATTTTGCCCTGTGTCATGTTTGTGTATGTCATGTCTCTGCCTCACGCTTTGAAAATTCCTGAGTCAGGGTTCTGAGATGCTGGTGCATTCCTAAAGTGGGTGCTCAATATCATCTCCAGAAATGAATTTGTGAGAAAAGGGGCATTTAGACTCAGCTTGCTGGAGCTGCACCACTTTACTCACAGTGAAGCCAAGCCCCACAGGCACGCACAAATTTGGCAGAGGGAGGACCAGCACACCACACTGGGCTGAAAAGATGACCCAGGTGGTGAAAAAACACAGCATTCCCTTGATCACTAACCAGTCTGCTTATTTTCTCAAAAGTCTGAACACCTGACCCAGCAGCTATGACTTATATTTCCTTTGCCTAACCCAACTATCTGAGCTGACACTTAGAACACACTTGTAGACTTATACAAGCATAGTCAGTGTGTAAAATACTTGGAGCAGAGTGGCTAGAACCACACCCGAAACAGGTTTGCGCTCGGCTAGGCACCATGTGCGGTGTGGCTACGTTTCTTCCATCCCGCGCAGTTTACTTGCTTCACTGTTGTCTGAGGATTCACCTTTCTCCTGCAGCTTCACTGTGTGCTCCCACAGGGCTAAACCCCTGTTCTACACAGTCGTGCGTCCCCGTGCCCGGCACCATGCCTGGCACTTCAGATGTTCCACTCGTAAAGTAGAAAGAAGAGATTCATAAAAAGACATCTATCAGTATTGAACACTCACTAAACACAAAGCACTTCATACAGATGAGCTCACTTAATCCTCGACATCACCCTGGTCGGCACCACTGTTGTAGTAACGGGCCCTGCTATTTCTGCTGTTTCCTCGCAGCCTGTAAGCGAACACTGTGGGACCCAAGTCAGCCCGGGTTTGAACTCCCGCTCCTCAGCGAACACACGCCGTAGAAAGGGGACTAGAAGGCCCTCGGGAGCCAGCGGGGCCGGCACGGGGTCTAAGCAAGTCAAGTCTCAGGCTTCTCGACACCCCCGCACGCAGACCCAACCAAGGACCCAGGCAGGAGCCCCGGGGTGGGGCAGGAGCTGAGCATGGCGTCTTACCTATGATGGGGACCTCTGCGATGAAGACCCTCCGAATAGAATTGGCCACCCTAAGGGAGAAACACCGGCGGCGTGAGGACGCCACCGCCTCGACAAGTCGGCCCCACGCCCGCGCCAGCGCTGGCACAGGGTGGGGTGGGCGGCCTCGTGTACCCACCCCGGCCTGGCCCCGCGGCGCCACCGGCCGCGTCCCACAGCCGCCTTACGCCAGGTCTGTGTTCTCTATGATGAACTTGACGTTCTCGTCGGTGAGCTCCGTGATCCGCACGGTGGGCTGGTTGGCGTACGGCATCTCGTCCGCGACTCCCTGCCTCAGACCCCTGCACGTTCAACCCGCAGCAGCTACCGGAAGTTGGGCGGCGCGGCCCTCGCTGCTTCCGCCAAGATGCGCCGCAGCGCCACCTGCCTCTCGGAGGCCGAGACTGCCCCAGACCCGCGTCTTCTAACCGGCCTGCTTCAAATGCAGCAGGTTCTGCTATCGGCCCTACTCGGGGCAGAGGCAGGGTTTCATTATGCAGTCCAGGCTGTCGTAGCACAGGCTGGCTTCGAATTTGCAGCGATTTTTCTGCCGCAGCCTCCCAAGTACAAGTTCAACCATCTTAGAAAGTAAGTGGCAAAACATGGTGATGTAACAATTAACTTATAGGAATTCACCTTGCAGAAGCACTTGCAAACAAAAATCCCCGCACAAGGTCTTTTGTTCCAGCACTGTTTATAATTGCAAAAGAGAAAACTTACGAGGCAATGTTGCCTTCAGGAAGAATGAAGTAAACTGTACCTTTATGGAAAAATGAAAGCCTACTTTTAGCAGGATAAGCTTAACTAGAGGTGTATAAACTTTCCTGTCCACCGTTCATGTCTAGAT